>JAVJIF010009154.1:0-171443 GCA_038442645.1 Agave tequilana | reverse complement strand
TTTTCTCTTATTTATTTCTCGTACAATGGAAGTACTACATTATTTGATCTTTCTGGTAATCCAATTGGGTCAATTTTAGTTTCAAACACTATTTCCCAATATTCTAGATTTTTCATGATTTTTCAGATTTTTTCTGAATTATTTTTTTATATACCCTAAAATCGGGATTAATCGGTATCACTGGTTTATTCCTGAATTTTAATTTACAACTGGGGTCAAATTTTGAGAAACCGCTTTCACATATCTACTTAGAATAATATTTACTACCTTAATTCTTTTTTTGGGAATTTTTAAAATTTGACAAATTTCTGCCGGATGTGGCGTCGACCGATATTGGCGGCCGATTCTAAGATTTTTAATTTAAAAACTATAAATAATTTCTTGAAACGAATTTCACCATGATTCTTAAATAATATTCTTGATTTTTGAGAATTTTTGCGGGTCGTTCCGAGATACTTGATTTTCGGACGATTTCGGTATTTTTCCGAAAGTTTTCCGCATCCGCAACCGAATCCCGGGAATCCGCCACTCTAATTATTTTCACTTTTTCTTCCAAGAGAATTTCTTCTTTTTTTTCATTTTCTTTTCTTTTTTCCTTTTTCTTTCTTTCCTTTTCATTCCACCAAAATTCTCCATTCTTCAAATACTTTCTACAACTTTCCACCAAAAATATCTTCTCTTTCCACCAAAAATATCTTCTCCAAAATATCCCAAACCACTCAAATCCCTCTCCTATCACCATGGCCGGCCAAGAGACACCTCACCTCTCCATTTTTTCAAAAAACCCCTCTCTAAATATTTATTTACATCACCTTCACAAATCCAATTCCTATATAAACCTTTCCTTCTTCATTTCACTTCATTTTTCTCTTCACCAACACCTTAACACCACCAACTCCTTCTTCATCTCCACCACAACCACAACTACTACAACTTCTCTAACTCTCTACCTTCATCTTCTTCCTCCTCCATCTCCATTCAAACCACCACAACTTCAACAACTCCACCAAAGTCTCCACCTTCTCCTTTACTTTTTCCAAAACTACCACTACAACAAAACTCCTCCACAAATCACCACTCCATCATCTTCCCTAAGGGCCGGCCACCTCCATTGGATTGGGGCCGAGCTCTTCTTCGTCGGTAACATCTCGGTGATTATTCCGGTAATCGTTTACGATTATTCCGGTAATCATTCCAGTGACGATTACAACGACAACACTAACGACACCACCACCATCCTTTTATAACCTTCTTCATCACCATCATCCCTACTAATTTCACCACCATCTTCACTTTCACCATCAAGTTCACCATCACAACACCACCTTCATCTCCACTACTTCTTTCACTTTCTTTATTACTCCACCAAAATCCATCTTCTTTACCAAATACCACCACCACCAACAAAATCACCTTTCCTTTCCTCTCCTCCTCCCTCTCCCTGGGGCCGGCCACTCCCTAGGCCACCACCAAGGGGTGGCGCACCACCCTAGGGCCGGCGGCCACCCAAAGGCCAAGCCCCCTTTCCTTTGCTCGCTTGGTATTTTCCTTTCCCGGGGAATCGGACGCGCAAAGCTTGAAAAGTGGCGTTTTAGGCGAGTGATTTTCCTCGCCAGAAAATAGACTTGTATTAAAATCATTATTATGTTGTCCTTGGTAGCAGTGTGATGTGATTGTACAGGTGTGTGTGTGTTGTAATCTGTGGATATATCCCGGACTGATATACTGTAATGCTTGTAATAGGATAGAACAACTCGTGCGACCATTCAGCCTCCGGTCTCTCACTATCTCGAAAGAGAGGTGATTGGGACCGTCAGGTTTCTCAGCTCCATCTGGTTAGCATACTTAGCGCTCAGCGCTTTATTCACTAAATCCGTCCAGGCAAGTTGCTACCAGACCTTCCACTCGTATTCTAAAAACGAGTCGTCCCGGTACCCTCGCCAAGCGTATTAGTGTCTAAACTCTGTTCGCTACCTGTGCCTCCGGCTTGCTTAAGCTCCACTCGATTATGCTCAGCTACTACCAGATAATTGCCTCTTGTTATTACATGACTTGTCACTTGACGAATATCACCCTCTTGTCATGCTATCACTTGATACCCGGCATGATACACTTGACTCTTATAATTATCACGACAACGGAAATGATGACCTGACATATTGATTTCTTTATAGTATTTACTGTACTCCTGAGATACATGTATTCCTGACTTATTCCTGCTCATTCCCGGAATCTGATAAATACATAATAAATCATAAAAAGGAACAACTTGCATCGGGTCGGGGGAAACTCGCGGCTATCAATACATGTTCATGTTTACAGTGGTATTAGGCATGTTGTGCAACTAAAACTTCCGGTCTGACCTGTGGGCCTCCAGGGGACCGAGGGGAGAGCTGGCTCCCTCCTTCCTGGTACCATCTTGATAGGGGCATCCATAAGACCCTCCTGAATCGCCTTGCGGTAGGTTCCGTCACCAAGCAACGGAACATCCTGGGCCGTGGTCCCGGGTATGCACGGGACCCACTGTAAACATTGTTCGTTGATACCCCCGCTGGTTTCCAATAACAACCTTGCTGTACTCAGATGTGGATATATGTGTGCTGGGACGCTAGTCCACATATCTAGACATCAGGGTAAGACGAGTAATAATAATATTAAAAGATGCCAACTATGGATCCATTGTGTGCTTTACCGAGTTTGTCGATATATTCGGGTTTTTCTATTACGTTGTACCTCCTTTACATGCTTTCTCATACACTTATCTCTTATGCCACTTGGCTGTAACCTGAACAGTTGTTGGGAGGTTCTGACTCCCTTGAATTTGTATGTTCAGGTTCTGAAGCTTGGATTGAAGTGGAGCCCTCCACCGAAGATCAAGTTTTCTTCTCAGAGCAGGCTGACTAATCTTGGTTCCTTTTGTACCCGACTCTTCCTTCCAGCTTGCGGGACTTTCCTTCAGCTCGTGAGCATCCTGTATTCATATTGTAAATTTACTTTTGTACCTGGCTGTGATATACGATACATGTAATAGTATATCACACTCTGTGAGAACTTTGTAAATTGTACTCCTTAAGTTGGCATGTGTATAAATACTACGTGTTGTGGTACTGTGATTCTTGCCTGTACTGATGCTTAGCGTATATACGTAAGGGTACTTATGATCTGCGTATATACGTCGCAGTAATGTCTCCGTTCCCTCGGGATCGGGGCGTTACAGGTTGGTATCAGAGCCTAGGTTCTCACACCTACAGTACAATCAAGTAGCAAATTAATGGGATATTAATTTGCAATTGCTATGCATGAGTCTCAGTTATACAATCCAACTACAATGTACAAAGTTATCTGTACAAAGTTATCTATTCCTTCTTGACTCCTTTCCTTATGTCCTAAAATCCTTCTATCTTTCCATTTTCCAGTCATCTTTTTACCAACATAAAGATGGATAGAAGGACGGGTCGTAACAGTTCCGGACAATCATCCGGGCCACTACCAAATGGACCCACGAGAGAAAATGCTGATATTCTGAGGGTTATCCAGAACATGATGGAAAATCAACAACAGCAGACAGAACTCCTTCGGCAAGGATTAACAACTCCTAAGGAACAAAGGCCGGGAAATGTATCAGACTTCAGGCGGTTGCAGCCGGCAATATTCTCAGGAGGAGAGAGACCACTAGATGCCGAACAATGGCTGATTGACACCACAGATCTTTTGAATGCAGCCCGGGTCCCAAAAGAAAATCAGGTAGAGGTTGCCAAGATTCAACTAAAAGATGTGGCCAGGACCTGGTGGCTAGCTGAAGAGGCAAGACTGGAGAAACCCATCACTTGGGACCAGTTTTCTAAGAGCTTTTATAATAGATTCTTCCCTGCCACAGCTCAGAAAGAGATGGAAGAACAGTTCATCCGACTTCAGCAATGGAACCGGTCTGTGGATGAGTATGCCGCTGAGTTCTTAAGGCTTAGCCGCTTTGCTTCATATATGGTGACCGACGAAGAGAAGCGGGCAAGTAGATTCCAACAGGGCTTACAAATGGATATTCAAGTCTTCTTAATTCCCCAACAACTGAAAACATATTCCCAGGTCCTCACTATAGCTCGGGAGGTGGAGCGGGGACTGGAGAAAAAGAAATTTAACCTGATAAGGAACCAGGCCATGAAGAGGCCACTTCCACAAATGGGGAGAGGAGGTCCATTCAGAGCTGCAAAAGTTCCGACAATGAGACGACCATTTCGACCAGCCCCCTTTCAGATAACCCAATCATCTCCTTTTTGTAATTATTGCCAGAAACCAGGTCACTCTCAACAAAATTGCCGTAGGGCAAATGGATTATGCCTGGTATGTGGTTCCAGTAACCATACAATAGAAGGCTGTCCCCATAAAAGGACAGGAATAGTGAACCAAGCCTTGCCAGCACCTCCACTACCAAATGGACAGAGGAACCAGGGACCAATGGCTAGGAGGGCCCTTCCCCTCCCCAACAGCAAGTTATCCGCCCAGTCCAAAGGGGAGTTAGGACTGCAGCAGGTCGCGGAAGGGGACAAGCCTACAACTTGACAGCGGAAGAGGCTGAGACTTCTGAAGAGGTGGTAACAGGTAAGATCAGGGTACACTCAAAACCTGTTCTAGCCCTCTTTGATTCGGGTGCTTCTCATTGTTACATATCAGATCATTTCATTGCCTTGCATTGTATACCTGTTAAGTCTTTAGACCACCAATGGGAGATTAGCACAGGGAATGGAGTAGTCATCTCCTCTAAAATTGTATCAATTGCCCTGTAGAAATATGTAACAAAACATTGGCCATAGATATGCTCGTACTAGACACCAAAGGGTACGACGTAATCTTAGGCATGACCTGGCTCAGCAAATACTATGCGGTTATTGATTGTCGGAATAAGAAAATTAATTTCAGAATTCCACTTCAGCCTGAATTTCAATTTGACGGGGAACTTAAGTCTGCCAAGAGAAAAACTCAGATGACTACTACCGAGATTCAGAAGAAGGGAGTACCAGTTTGGGATGAATTCCCAGAAGTGTTTGCTGAAATCTCAGGACTCCCACCTAACAGAATGGTTGAGTTCTCCATTGATACCATTCCAGGCACAGTTCAATATCCAAAGCTCCGTACAGAATGGCACCCACTGAGTTAGAGATTCTAAAGAAACAGCTACAAGAATACTCTGATAAGGGGTAAATTAGGCCGAGTACCTCACCATGGGGAGCTCCTGTACTATTAGCAAACAAAAAGGATGGTGGTAAACGGTTATGCATAGACTATAGAGAATTAAACAAAGTTACCATCAAGAATAAGTATCCCTTACCAAGAATTGATGATCTTTTTGATCAACTTCATGGAGCCCGAGTCTTTTCTAAATTAGATTTACAATCGGGTTATCATCAGCTAAAAGTAAAGAAAGAAGATATTCCAAAGACAACATTCAGGACTCGTTATGGCCATTATGAGTTTCTAGTCATGCCCTTCGAAGTTACCAACGCCCCTGCAGTCTTTATGGATTGATGAACAGAGTGTTTTCGTCATATTTGGATCAGTTTGTAGTTGTATTTATAGATGACATCTTGATCTATTCCAAGAACGACAAGGAGCATGCAGAACACTTGAGGATAGTATTGCAGACTCTCCAGCAGGAATAACTTCATGCTAAGCGGAGCAAGTGTGACTTCTGGTTAGACTGTATAGCTTTCCTTGGACATATGATTTCAGAAGAAGGGATTTCAGTTGACCCAGCAAAATCCAGGCAGTGAAGGACTGGCCAATTCCAAAGACAGTAACAGAAATTAAGAGTTTTATTGGATTAGCTGGATATTACCGGCGTTTTGTCTGAGATTTCTCTAAGATCACAGCCCCGTTAACAAAGCTCACCGAAAAGGGAAAAGTATATATGGACAGAGGAATGTACTGCAGCATTTGAACAATTAAAGAAAAGACTCATTACAGCTCCAGTCTTGAGGACTCCCTCAGGAAGAGGAGGAATGGTTATATACAGTGATGCATCCGGAAAAGGCCTGGGGTGTGTATTAAAGCAACATGAGCATGTCATAGCTTATGCATCCAGGCAATTGAAACCACATGAGAGAAATTACCCAACTCATGACTTAGAGCTGGCAGCAGTAATATTTGCATTGAAGATCTGGAGGCACTATCTTCTGGGAGACAAGGTGTTAATCTACACTGATCACAAGAGTCTTAAGTATATTTTCACGCAGAAAGAATTAAACATGAGACAGAGACGGTGGCTTGAATTGATGGCGGACTATGATATAGACTTACAATATCATCCGGGGAAGGTCAATACAGTACCAGATGCATTGAGCAGGAAGCCAGAGAATAAAATACTAGCACAACTCACTCAGCAGAAGGAGTTGATTCGGGACATTACAAAATTGGACTTAATGCTAGTACGAGGAACTGATAAGTCAGGACAGTTGATGACTTTTCAGATTCAATCAACCCTGATGAATGAGATTAAAGAAGCTCAAAAGGAAGACCCCAGATTACAGAAATTCAGAGCTCAAGTAGAGGCTGGATTAAGAACTGATATCCGTATTCATTCGGATGATGCACTTTATTTTGGTAACAGAATTGTGTTCCCCAAGGAGAAGTTCGACAGAAAATTTTGGCAGAGGCACATAGTTCGGCTTATTCCATACACCCAGGGGGAACTAAAATGTATCAAGATATAAAGCAGCAGTTTTGGTGGAATGCTATGAAGAGGGAAATAGCCCAGTATGTGGCAAATGCTTGGTTTGCCAGCAGATAAAAATAGAACACCAGAGAACAGCTGGACTTCTACAACCCTTACCGATACCCGAATGGAAGTGGGAACATATTACCATGGATTTTGTCACGGCTCTACCCCGCAGTCCTAAGGGTAATAATGCAGTATGGGTAATCATCGATCGCCTCACAAAGTCAGCTCACTTCATACCATTCAGAGTAGGCCAAACAACAGAAGTTCTGGCAGACAAATATATGAAGGAAATAGTTCGTCTACATGGAGTTCCGGTTAGCATTGTATCGGATAGAGATACAAGATTCCGATCGCATTTCTGGAAAGTCTCCAAGAAAATCTAGGAACTCGTCTGAAATTCAGTACTTCATATCACCCCCAGACAGACGGACAATCTGAACGAACTATCCAAATTCTTGAAGACATGCTGCGAGCCTGCATGATTGACTTCAAAGGGTCATGGGAAGATTATCTTCATTTGGCTGAATTCTCTTATAATAACAGCTATCAGGCCAGTATCAAGATGGCTCCGTATGAAGCCTTGTACGGTAGAAAATGTAGGTCACCGTTATGTTGGGACGAAGTCGGTGAGAGAAGACTTTTGGGGCCAGATATACTAATTCAGACAACAGACAAAGTCAGAATTATTAGAGATCACCTCCGGGCAGCACAGAGCCGACAGAAAAGTTGGGCTGACACTAACAGAAGACCATTGGAATTCAGAGCAGGTGATCATGTATTTTTAAGGATATCACCAACAAAAGGGGTAATCCGATTCGGTACTCGTGGGAAACTTAGTCCGAGATATATCGGCCCATTCGAGATTTTGGATCGAGTGGGAGATGTAGCTTACCGCTTGGCATTACCGCCGTCATTAGAAGGAATTCATAATGTCTTTCACATATCACAGTTACGGAAGTATGTCAAGGATGAGAGTCATATTCTAAATCACTCTGAACTGGAACTACAACCAGATCTATCTTATAAGGAACAACCGATGGCCATTCTGGACAAAAGTATCAAGACTCTGAAAAATAAGGCAATACCGTTAGTATTGGTTTCTTGGAATAGGCATGTTCCAGGGGAGGCCACGTGGGAACGAGAGGATGTTATTCGAGAGCGTTACCCTCAACTATTTACATCTTAGTTGGTAAAATTCTTTCTTCCTATTCTTCTCTACCGTCATATTCCCCTTCCTGAAATTTCGAGGACGAAATTTTTTGCAAGGTGGATGGATTGTAACACCCCATCCTCAGAATACGTACTCAGATGCGTATCCTGGTTTGTTAAACACTTTGTTATTTTTATTTATTATTTTCTCTTATTTATTTCTCATACAATGGAAGTACTACATTATTTGATCTCTCTGGTAATCCAATTGGGTCAATTTTAGTTTCAAACACTATTTCCCAATATTCTAGATTTTTCATGATTTTTCAGATTTTTTCTGAATTATTTTTTTATATACCCTAAAATCGGGATTAATCGGTACCGCTGGTTTATTCCTGAATTTTTA
Source organism: Agave tequilana (assembly GCA_038442645.1). Classification (NCBI taxonomy): domain Eukaryota; kingdom Viridiplantae; phylum Streptophyta; class Magnoliopsida; order Asparagales; family Asparagaceae; genus Agave; species Agave tequilana. The sequence continues at coordinate 163,176 of JAVJIF010009154.1, read as the reverse complement.
ATTTACAACTGGGGTCAAATTTTGAGAAACCGCTTTCACATATCTACTTAGAATAATATTTACTATCTTAATTCTTTTTGGGAATTTTCAAAATTTGACAAATTTCTGCCGGATTTGGCGTCGACCGATATTGGCGGCCGATTCCAAGATTTTTAATTTAAAAACTATAAATAATTTCTTGAAACTAATTTCACCATGATTCTTAAAATAATATTCTTGATTTTTGAGAATTTTTGCGGTCGTTCCGAGATACTTGATTTTCGGACGATTTCGGTATTTTTCCGAAAGTTTTCCGCATCCGCAACCGAATCCCGGGAATCCGCCACTCTAATTATTTTCACTTTTTCTTCCAAGAGAATATCTTCTTTTTTTTTCATTTTCTTTTCTTTTTTCCTTTTTCTTTCTTCCTTTTCCTTCCACCAAATTCTCCATTCTTCCAATACTTTCTACAACTTTCCACCAAAAATATCTTCTCCTTCCACCAAAAAAATCTCTCAAAATATCCCAAACCACTCAAATCCCTCTCCCATCACCATGGCGGCCAAGAGACACCTCACCTCTCCATTTTTTCAAAAAACCCCCTCTCTAAATATTTATTTACATCACCTTCACAAATCCAATTCCTATATAAACCTTTCCTTCTTCATTTCACTTCATTTTTCTCTTCACCAACACCTTAACCACCACCAACTCCTCCTTCATCTCCACCACAACCACAACTACTACAACTTCTCTAACTCTCTACCTTCATCTTCTTCCTCCTCCATCTCCATTCAAACCACCACAACTTCAACAACTCCACCAAAGTCTCCACCTTCTCCTTTACTTTTTCCAAAACTACCACTACAACAAAACTCCTCCACAAATCACCACTCCATCATCTTCCCTAAGGGCCGGCCACCTCCATTGGATTGGGGCCGAGCTCTTCTTCGTCGGTAACATCTCCGGTGATTATTCTGGTAATCGTTTACGATTATTCCGGTAATCATTCCGGTGACGATTACAACGACAACACTAACGACACCACCACCATCTTTTTATAACCTTCTTCATCACCATCATCCCTACTAATTTCACCACCATCTTCACTTCCACCATCAAGTTCACCATCACAACACCACCTTCATCTCCACTACTTCCTTCACTTTCTTTATTACTCCACCAAAATCCATCTTCTTTACCAAATACCAACACCACCAACAAAATCACCTTTCCTTTCCTCTCCTCCTCCCTCTCCCTGGGGCCGGCCACTCCCTAGGCCACCACCAAGGGGTGGCGCACCACCCTAGGGCCGGCGGCCACCCAAAAGGCCAAGTCCCTTTCCTTTGCTCGCTTGGTATTTTTCCTTTCCCGGGGAATCGACGCGCAAGCTTGAAAAGTGGCGTTTTAGGCGAGTGATTTTCCTCGCCAGAAAATAGACTTGTATTAAAATCATTATTATGTTGTCCTTGGTAGCAGTGTGATGTTGTTGTACAGGTGTGTGTGTTGTAATCTGTGGATATATCCCAGACTGATATACTGTAATGCTGTAATAGGATAGAACAACTCGTGCGACCATTCAGCCTCCGGTTCTCTCACTATCCGAAAGAGAGGTGATTGAGACCGTCAGGTTTCTCAGCTCCATCTGGTTAGCATACTTAGCGCTCAGCGCTTTATTCACTAATCCGTCCAGGCAAGTTGCTACCGGACCTTCCACTCGTATTCTAAAACGAGTCGTCCCGTACCGTACCCTCGCCAAGCGTATTAGTGTCTAAATTCTGTTCGCTCCTGTGCCTCCAGCTTGCTTAAGCTCCACTCGATTATGCTCAGCTACTACCAGATAAATGCCCCTTGTTATTACATGACTTGTCACTTGACGAATATCACCCTCTTGTCATGCTATCACTTGATACCCGGCATGATACACTTGACTCTTATATTATCACGACAACGGGAATGATGACCTGACATATTGATTTCTTTATAGTATTTACTGTACTCCTGAGATACATGTATTCCTGACTTATTCCTGCTCATTCCCGAATCTGATAAATACATAATAAATCATAAAAAGGAACAACTTGCATCGGGTCGGGGAAAACTCGCGGCTATCAATACATGTTCATGTTTACAGTGGTATTAGGCATGTTGTGCAACTAAAACTTCGGTCTGACCTGTGGGCCTCCAGGGGACCGAGGGGAGAGCTGGCTCCCTCCTTCCTGGTACCATCTTGATAAGGGCATCCATAAGACCCTCCTGAATCGCCTTGCGGTAGGTTCCGTCACCAAGCACGGAACATCCTGGGCCGTGGTCCCGGGTATGCACGGGACCCACTGTAAACATTGTTCGTTGATACCCCCGCTGGTTTCCAATAACAACCTTGCTTTACTCAGATGTGGATATATGTGTGCTGGGACGCTAGTCCACATATCTAGACATCAGGGTAAGACGAGTAATAATAATATTAAAAGATGCCAACTATGGATCCATTGTGTGCTTTACCGAGTTTGTCGATATATTCGGGTTTTTCTATTACGTTGTACCTCCTTTACATGCTTTCTCATACACTTATCTCTTATGCCACTTGGCTGTAACCTGAACAGTTGTTGGGAGGTTCTGACTCCCTTGAATTTGTATGTTCAGGTTCTGAAGCTTGGATTGAAGTGGAGCCCTCCACCGAAGATCAAGTTTTCTTCTCAGAGCAGGCTGACTAATCTTGGTTCTTTTGTACCCGACTCTTCCTTCCAGCTTGCGGGACTTTCCTTCAGCTCGTGAGCATCCTGTATTCATATTGTAAATTTTACTTTTGTACCTGGCTGTGATATACGATACATGTAATAGTATATCACACTCTGTGAGAACTTTGTAAATTGTACTCCTTAAGTTGGCATGTGTATAAATACTACGTGTTGTGGTACTGTGATTCTTGCCTGTACTGATGCTTAGCGTATATACGTAAGGGTACTTATGATCTGCGTATATACGTCGCAGTAATGTCTCCATTCCCTCGGATCGGGGCGTTACACAAAATATGGTAAGCAATCAAAACACATTTAATAAATAATCCAATTGAAGTTAAGATACAAAAAAATGGATATGTAAGTTTACACATGTAGGCATATTATCACAAAGATCCAACTAGCAAATCCTATATATATTAAAAGAAATATTAGGTGGAGAAGTTACCAAATCATGGGTAATCTCCAAAAATTGGTGCCTCTTTGATAGCGATGCAAGCGACGATGTATACGTTGAGCCTTGATGCATCCACCACCCGGGTACCATCTCCCTCTAAGTCTTGGAGGAGGACGACGCACCTACATCAATTAAGTTCGGCGTGTCTTTTGGTACCCAAATCTTTTGGGTTCTATAGGGTTAGTGTTTTCTCGAACCCAAACATATTTGACAAGTTTAGCTTAGCATAACAAAATTTAGCTAAATGGCCTTTGCGGCCACAATGTGCACATATATAAATTTTACCATACCTAAATGCATGCTTGTGCGTGTGTGCATGTTTGTATGTGTTAGATGCATGATGATGAGTATGTTTCCCTTGGGATTTTCCTTTAGGAAACATAGATGCAAATTTAGTCATGTCAAAAGCACATTTCTTTAAAGTTGTATCCAAAACTTCAATACGTTTTTGGATCTCTAAAAATTCATTTCTATTGCAAGTAGAGATAGGGCTTTTTCCTTTACAAGAGGTTTTGTATTTTTCAAATCCCTTTTCATTTTTTCAAAAGAGTTTGATAATTCATTTTTCTCTTTTAAAACAAGCTCAAATTTATTCTTTAGGGAATCATTTTCCTTTTTCAATTTTTTATTTTGAGCAAGTGATATTTCAACCTACTTTGTAATTCTTCAAAAAACTGAGCAAGTTCATCCATGGTTAAGTCTTCATCATCTAAAGAGTTTTCTAGACATACCTTGGAAGCATCATCGCCATGTGCCATGAAGCACATGTGTGCGGTGTCGACCTCCTCTTCGGATTCTGACTCCGAGTCATCCCACATGGCCACTATTGCATTTTTCTTCTTTTGCCCGTTCTTGGAGGTAGTAGCTTGTAGAGAGGGGCAATCGGCAATTAGGTGTCCCGTCTTCTTGCAATGAAAACATGGACCCGGTTCCTCTCTCTTCTTTTCAAATCTTCCTTTAGGTCTTTCTCTTCGGAAGTTACTTTGTCTACCTTTCTTATAGAACATTTTGCCCACCTTCCTTATGAGCATGGCAAAGTCTTCATCGTAGTCTTCCGATGAATCCTCTTCATCATAGGAGGATGGAGCCGACTTGAAAGCAAGAGCTTTCTTCTTTGGTGCCTCCCTTTCTTCTCTTACCTTCATCTCCATCTCATGGGTTTTGAGATTGCCGATGAAGCCGGAGAAGTCCATCTCCTCCCTATCATTTAGCTCTTTGAAGGTGGTTGCCTTGACTTCCCAAGACTTAGGAAGAGCTCTAATGACTTCCGGATCTTTTGGTCATTGTCGATGTTGTCACCTAAAGAAGATAAGGCGTTATTAATCTTGGTGAAACGAGTGAGCATATGATCTATGCCTTCATTATCAAGCATATAGAAATTCTCATATTGAGAATGGAGCAAGTCAATTTTAGATCTCTTGACTTGCGACGTCCCCTCATGAGTAACAATAAGCACATTCCAAACTTCATAAGCAGATTTGTAATTTATGATGCGGGAAAGATCATCTTCATTTAAAGCTTTAGTGAGTGCATATTGGGCTCTAGCATTGGCCTCATAGTCCTTAGAGGTTTCTTCGGACCATGTACTCCCATCAGTGAGAGGTTCAATAAATTCTTTGGTGATGGACTTAGCAACTCTAACTCCTAGGTATTTTAGGAATAGGTTCATTTTGACCTTCCAAATGGGGAAGTTCAACCCATCAAATTTGGGTGGGGACTTGATGCTAGAAAAGTCAACTGATGCCATGAAGACAAGTATAGTGCACAACAAATAATAAATGCAACAAATAGATATAGCAAATAATGAGGATCTCCCTAAGGTGGTTAAACCAAATGCTAAGGTTAGACTCTGATACCAATTGAAATCACCTAGGGGGGTGAATAGGTGATGGCTATACTAAGTGGCAAATAATGCGGATTAAAACTAATTAACAATAAACAACAACAATATTAAAACTTACAAGGAAGTAGACAAATAATTGCAAGTAAAGGAGAGAGTAGAGTTTAGAGATAAGTGGACAAACGCAAACACGAGAATATGTTTCGAGGTTCGAGCACTGCTCTACGTCCCCGCCTTCAACACGATGAAGGATTTTCACTATGCTTGATCCCACCGAATCGTCAATACAAGTTCTCACTAGAACTCTTCGGACACACTTGTCCTCTCTCACGGTGTCACAACACCGACTTAGAGCTCACTAGCTCGCTTGAGACCGCACTCAATATGAGGAAACGGTGATCAACACTTGACCACAAAACAAAGCTCACATGCACAATCCTATAACCAAGATGAGGAGATGAAACTTTAGGAATTGTGTGGTGCTAAAATAAGTAGAGAAGTAGAAGAGAAATCTTCAAGCTAAATCACAAAAGGATTGAAATTTTGGCTCAAGGGAATTTCTTTCGCTAAAAGGCTAAACTTAGAGAAACTTTGATTTTACTCTTGTAAATCTTGTAGTTTAGTTGTATAACACTCCCACTATTTATAAGGGATGAAAACAGGGTTAAACAAGCTAAAATATTCGTTGGGAGAAGCCCCAACAAAAGACAAACCAAAATATAGCCGTTGGAATCTATCAACATACTTTGGCTACTGTCGGTCGACCGGGCCGGTCGACCGCCAACGGTGGGATTTCCGACCGTTGGGAAAGCGGTCGACCGGGTGGTCGACCGAAGTCCCAAACAGAGAGTGACCACTCTCTGTCGGTCGACCGGAACAAACAGAGAGCTCTACTCTTTCTGCCGGTCGACCGGGACGGTCGACCGATGTGCACAATGCACATTGGCGGTCGACCGACAGAGCAGTTCTGCTCTGCCAGCGGTCGACCGGACAAGGCCAAAATTTACAGTTTTGGAAAACTTTTGAAGTGTTTAATTTTTTCAATAAATTTTCTTTAGACAGGTAGATACAAAATAGAGTTCTAGGGATAGGAAAGACCATAGTGTGATCATAAATCAACACCAATACAATTTGAACTATATTTTGATAAAAATTCTTTTTCTAAACTAAAAATCGTTTTTCCAAAAACTTGTTTTCCAAAAATCGATTTTTCAAACTTTGTTTTTCTGAAACTTGGTCAGAAATTTTGTAATAAAATTTTGTTTGAAAGCATGAAGCAATATCAAATGTGTGTGTGGCAATCCCAAGGTTATCAACCTCTATCATCTCGGTTTGACAAATAGACTATAAATCCTAAAAAAGAAAAAAGCATAGATAAAAAATCTTGTATAGTCTTCTCAACTTGTTTGATTGACCTTGAGCTCTTCTAGTGTGCTAGGCTCTGGGATCTAAATCTTCGCGGCTTCTAAATGTGTGAGTCTTGTGTAGGAGCCTTCAATCGACCTATGTTTTTACCTGAAACTCATTTAAAACAATCTTGTTAATTCCTAACTACATATGATTTGTAATCATCAAAACTTAGGGCTAATGGCCTTTGGGCCAATAAAAACTAGTTTTGCTATTCTTCAATAGGAAGTGCTTTTCAAAATACACTAAAAATTATCTTCAATTCATATTATGAAAGCCCCTACCAAACCAAAGGGCGGTTAGATGGGCGACCATGCCTTGTGTGTCTTAATGACTATATCTTTCAAATATGTGCATGAATAGGGTGGTAGTTATGAGTTATACATATCATCTTCATGAAATTTTATTTTTTTTATACTCATATGTGTTTTCTATATATGTATGCTTCAAATTTCAAGTGGTATTTTAATTTTCATACATACATATATATGATTTTTATTGTGCTTATTTTACAATATCTTTACACATTTTCTTTAAAGCACAAAAAGGTTTATGCTAAGCTTGATTTAATTTCAAAGGTTAATTGGTATCTTTACAAGCTTATGTATTGATTTCAACTGATAATTTTTTGGTATCAAAATGTATTTCATATTTCACCTTCAATTGGTATCAAAATTACAATGGTATCATTATTCATTTTGTTGACTTTAAGAAATTTTAAAATTTTGTTTTAAGTATTATCAAAATTTTTCAAAATTTGTTGATATGTATTGCTTATATGCAAGGGGAGCTTAACGTCCGCACTATAGATAAATTCATGTTGAATGTACTTTACATATTGAGGAGCTTGACTTCTCTTCTTTATGTGGTACACGTGTGTAGGAGGAGCTTAACTTCTCCGCTTATATATTGTATATTATACTTTATGTGGGTTAGGGTCTAGTCATTTCTTCTCTATGTAATGCATGTATACAGGGGAGCTAACTTATCGTCTGTAATACCTCTATTTTTGAAATATAAGATTTAATAATGAATAATAGTATTTTTTTATTGCATATATTTTGTGTTAATTATTATTGTTGTTTTTGTATTATTATTATGGTTATTACTATTGGTTATTATTATTATTATTGTTATTATTAAATATCTTTGTGTATTATTGTTATTATTCTTATTATTAATATTATTGATATTTATTTTGTGTATTATTCTTAGACAAGATCACTTCTTGCCCCCTATTTTTTCTCTTTCTTTTTCTTTTATTTTTTTATTCTTTATCCTGAGCCCAATCCAAACCCAAGTATCTATTTTCATATGCTTTACCTTTATCCATTAGCCCATATCTGTTTCATATCTTTCTTTTATTTTTCCTTAGCCCAAGCCATAAGCCCATTTCTATTCTTTATTTTTTTTTATTTGAGCCAAAACCCAAACCAAAACCTATTACACAATATCTAATTTTAATCTTATCTCAAATCCAAATTCTAACAAAAGTCATATCTAATCCTAACTAACCCAAATCTAAATCCTACTTGCAAAATCATAATCTTAATTAATTCTATTTCAAAATAAAATCCTAACTAATCTTAAATCTATTTTAATCCTTTCCTATCAACTAAATCCTAAATCCTAACTATGTAATTTTATATCTAACTACCTAATCACTAACCCTATATCTCTCCTCCCTATATTTAATCCTATCTAATCCTATCTATCAAATCTAAATCTTAGCCAACTCAATCCTCATATATCCTAACTACCAAATTCTATAGTTATCTTAATTAAATAAATTCCTAACTAACCTAATCTCTCATTATCTCCTAATCCTAACCGTCTAATCTTAAATTATCCTAATCCTAACTATATAATCATAACTAATTAACATCTCCTATATAAACATCTAATGCTAGACCAAAACTCTAACCTAATCTTCTCCACCTTTCGTTGGGCAGCCCCAACGCACCATGCGGCCTCCTTTTTCTTCTCCAGCGAGACCCTGACGATAGCTTGCGACACTCCGACATCCTCGTGGCCTCCACCTTCTCGATCGTCGAACTCTCCATGGCCGGTCGTGAGTTCCTCCCCCTTTGCGGCTTTCGCCTCCTCTAGGGAGCTCCGCCGCGGTCTTCTTCTAGCCATGTCTCCTTCTGCACCGTGAGTATGCCCTCTCTCCCTTTTTATTTCTATGTTATTGTGTAGATATTTATGTATGTGTTGAAGTTCACCTAGAGGGGGGTGAATAGGTGAATAGCTAATCTAATGATGAATTAATGCAGAATTAAAACTATTTAAGCAAATAAAAAATTATTAAGCTAAACACACAAGGTAAAACCAAAGAGTGTAGCCGAATTTTTGGTGAAGGGCTCTGCTCTATCTCCTCAAGATTCCTCTAGATAAGAGTTGAGGTGCCGCTATGGCACTCTGGTTGAATACAAGTGTGAGCAAACAATCCCAAGCATGTATCAATAAGGCACTGTAGGCTGTCTAAAAATGACTAACAGACCAGCCATTAAGGAAGCAGAGTCTCAAGCTCTAGACGCGAGAAATCGATGCTCGCGTCTCAGCATTAAGACGCGTTGGCTCTACACCCGCGTCTCAACGTTCAGACGCGTCGGCCCGAAGCCCGCGTCTCAGCATCAAGACGCGTCGGCCCGAAGCCCACGTCTCAGCATCAAGGCGCGTCGGCCCGACGCCCGCGCCTCAGCATCCAGACATGAAGGCCCGAAGCCCGCGTCTCAAACTTCAAGGCGCGTTTGGCTCGACGCCCGCGTCTCAAACTTCAAGGCGCGTTTGGCCCAACGCCCGCGTCTCAGTTGCAACTGCCCTGATTGCGGGGCCAGTCACCGCGCATGTAGCGGGTAGTGGCCCCTCATTCGGGAGCGTTTTCAGGAGGCACCTTCACCCCCTGAGACCCCTATAAATAGAGCCTTGTTTGCTATGAAGAGGGGATCGAAGCTTGAGAGGATCGAAACTTGGCAGAAGATCGGAGTTTTGAAGGGAGAGAGCTTTGAGATAAGGCATCATCAAAATCGATCCAGGCAAGAGGATCATCAAGAGGGAAGCACGACTCTTCAGCGAGCTTACTGAGTACTAGCCGCTCTTCGCCTACCTCCTCTTTGAGAGTTTTGGTAGACGGAGCTGAGTTACTCTTTCTACCGACCGAAGAGAAGACCCCCGACGGTCCAGGACGGTCATCTGGTCAACGGAGAACAAGATTCACTCTCCATCGCCACACGAAGAACCCAGCCTTAAACAAAGGGAAGATTCAGACATCCTCCCTCCCTTGTAACTGGAAAAGAGGGAAGAGTAGTTCTTTGGTTGTAATCGTTTCGCATGAATCAAGGAAATCTTTTACAGCTAAAACCACTTTCTCAGACCACCAGGATTTTCCGGCACCCTACAAGAGATGGCGACTCCGCTGGGACTACCTTCGTTACTGACGAGCGCACCGTGGTGCAAGATGACGTTCTCCGTAAGGGGAAAATGGTCGAATCCCTCGTCGTCGAGTTCGACCAGGCGAAGTATGAAGAGTTCCTCTCTTCTGGCTCCAAGAGCCCAAAGACCCGCGTCTGCCGCAGGGTCTCAAGTGGACAGCCCCCTGAAGCCCAATCTGAGGCTCTGTCGGGTGCTCCTGCTGCCCACTGTGCCAAGTTTGGTTCACGCGCCGACGCCTCCCAGAAGGCCCGCGTAACCTCAGACTCCTCTGCTGCGATCAACCGCGTCGCGCAGAACACACGCGTCAACGCCTCTCTGAAGGCCCGCGTGGTCCCCGACACATCTACTGGTGCGATCGACCGTGTCGCACAGAACGCCCGCGTCAGCGTCTCTCAGGAGACCCGCGTGGCAAACACCCCTGGTTCTACAAACCAGGAAGTTGTTGGCTTCTCTCTTCCTCCACGGCGCAATCGGAATGCCGAGCGTCGACAGAGAAGACGCGCGCGTCAACACTCGGTCGGAACCGTTGGTTTTCTGACTGGGGTTGAACGCAGCGTACGATCCGATGCCTTGCCCGCACCTCGTCCAGTGCGAGAGGTCCGTGTTTGGCGACCCAAACGCGAGACTCCCCAAGTTGAGCCTTCTGAAGACCAACTTGCCAAACGCCAAAGCGAAGCTTCTGCGTCTTGTCAAACGCAGGAAGCACGCGCCCATAGGCGTGGGGCCCAGCAGCCCACTCTCTCCCAAGTCTCTCTGCTCCAACGCAGCAGACAGCAACGCGAAAGTCGCGTCTCATATCAACAGAGACGCCAGACGCGCGTGACGCAGCCGCGACGCAACAGCCGCGTTTCTGAAACCTGTGTCCAGGCTGAACAGCACATGACTGTCTCCCGTCGTCGACGTTGCGAGACCAGTCTCTTTAATCCCCCTCCCACAGATTTGAGGGATTATTTGACAAGGAAAAGGAGTGCCAATCAGACCACTTCTCCATGCTGCTGTCAACAGCTCATCCAGATGCTCTCTGGATGCCATTGCGAGTCAGGCGTGCACCAGCCGTCTCTAATTAGACAGCTGACCCTGATTCCCCCATCAGCCAAGAGAAGACGCTTCCACAGGAGGAGAACCTTCTCAGATGTTGAATACCCGGAGCTTACTGCAAACATGACTAGCAGAAGCAAGGGAAAACAACTAATGGTCAACTCAGAGGAATCTGACTCTGAACCGGAGGGGGTGTATCAACACACTCGCACCCGGACAGGGGCCATTCCCCAATTGACTACAATGCCTTAGCCCGCGGCATTAGAATGGGTGGTTCTCACTCCGCTATAGTGGAGTCGCAGGCTTCAAACTCTTCCGTCGAGAAGGAGGCTTCCGCCTACATGGCCGACACTCCTGAGGAGACGACCAGGCGTTTAGAGCAGACGCAGAAGCACCAGATGGATATAATCGCCTCTCAACAGAGATCCATTGACTCCCTCAAGCATATGCTTGAGAAATTGCTTGAAGAAAGAGCGAGATCTCCTCCTAGACGACCGAAGGGGAAAGGGAGAAAGGGAGGAAGCCCACCCTCCGAATCTTCTGACGAGACACGACGATCTACCTCGGATGTGTCCAAGCCCTCGTCGCAGGCAAGAAGCGACCAGACCCCGGGAAAGGCTCATGCTAAAAGAATGAGTCAACTGGAGCAGCGCCTCGAGGCCCTTACCAACCGTAAAGGCCTCCAAGAAGCTGGAGTAGTCCGGCCCTATCCGGCCGAGTGGGACTTAGTCCCGTACCCTCCTAAGTTCAAGGCTCCAACTCTCCAAGCATTCGACGGGAAGGGGTCACCCAACCAGCACATCTACTACTTCAAATCCCAGACCGGGAATGTGGTAGATAACGATGCCATCCTGGCGCGACTGTTCATCGGCACCCTGAAAGGGTTGGCCTTTGAATGGTTCATGAAGCTCCCCGAAGGTTCCATCAAGAACTGGGGCGACTTGGAGAAGCTGTTTCTAACACGCTTCTTCGAAGATGATTCGGAGGTCACAATGCCTACCCTTTTAGCTACAAAACAGCGAAAGGGAGAGTCCGTCAAGTCTTTCGTAGAAAGATTTCGGAACATGGCACTCCGATGTCCAAGCGGCATGACCCAGGCCACCCTGGTGGAAACATGTCGCCATAATCTCCAAACCTCACTCCTTGCTCAAATAGGAGTTGCTGAAAGCCGCACCTGGAAACAATTAGTCCAGCAAGGTGAACAGGCTGAGGAGATTGTCGCCCGCGTCAGAGCGGAAGAAGGCAAGCCCAGGCCAGAGAGGTCGACAAGGCGTGCACCAGACACATCCCTCCAAACCAAGCGGAAGGATAATTTGGCGACGGAGACCAAATCTCCCACCAAACCTCAAACAGGCAGGGCAAGTGGCTCTTCAAGCCAGCCACGCCCCAACAGCAGTATTCCTTCAAGGAGGAACACGTCGATTCGCTCTTCAAACTACTCAACAAGAGCAATCGACTGAAGCTCCCTGAAATTAGGCGCCCGGAGGAAGTCGGCAAGACCGACAATCCCACCTACTGCTTATACCACAGGATGCTCGGTCATCCTACCAAAAGCTGCTACGTCTTTAAGGACATCCTTCAAGCTCTGATTGACGCGGAGGTATTAAAACTCCGACCGGAGCAGAAGAAGATGACGGCCAACATGACGTCGATTCTCCAGTTTGGGACACGACCCCCGACACCCGTGGGGGTGATCTCTGTCCCGAAAGGAGAACTGAGGGTGGTCAACACAGACCCTCATCAGCAGCAGGAGAAAGGCTTGGTACCCGTCCCTACACCTCGAGGGGAAATCATGTGGGTCCACCCTGACCTCGTCGACGAGCAACAATGGACGACTGTGACCAACAGGAAGTCCAAAGGCAAAGGGAAGGCTTCATCTTGCCATGTGATATGCGCCTCCTCTCGAGAAGCGGACACTGATGTTCCCTCGCTGACTGACTCAGAAGAGGAAACAATAGTCCTGGCCGCAGAGCCCAGCCAACCTACGGCGGGGACCCGTTCAGGACAGGCATACTTGAAGCAGTACGGCGAGACAGCAGCGGCTTCTCCGCAACCAGCCGTGGAACCAGCCAAGCCCTCCTCTAAACAGCCTGGGGAGAAGCAGAAAGAAACTCGGTTTTCTCGAGTTCTTGCGAAAGGTGTAACGGAAGGATCCTCGACACCTTACAGTTTTGATGTCTTGGCTCAATTAGCCAACATCCCGGCACGCATTACCTTGTATGAGCTCCTGAGGCTATCAAAGTCAACCAGAGAGGCTCTACAAGAAGCTTTGGCCAATGCTGAGGTCTTCATGACTCGTGTGCCAAGGGAGGAAGATGTAGAGGATTGCCTCCACGCCTCCCCAAATGCTCCCTGCATCACCTTCACAACAGATGACATGCAGGTTAAAGGGAAGCATGACCGACCCCTATACTTCACAGGGTATATTGGGTCATCCGAGGTGAACCGCATCCAGGTAGACCCAGGGTCCGCGCTAAGCATCATACCTCGCCGGGTTATGCAGTTTCTAGGCATTCCTACCTATCGTCTGAGCCCTACCCAGACGACTATTTACGGGTTCAATGCCAACAGCTCCCGCCCAATGGGGAAGATCAAGCTCAAATGCCAGATCGGGAGCCTCAAGTCAGAAGTGACGTGTTACGTCATTGACGCGGACACTTCCTACAACCTGTTGCTGGGACGACCATGGATTCACCGCAATTCCATCGTTCCCTCTACTCTCCACCAAGTCATGAAATACATTGACGAGAGTGGACAGGTCCGAACGTTGATTGCCGAAAGGCATCCGTTTAAAGGGGTTGAAAATTATTTCACGGACTCCCTCTTATATCAGGATCCGGAGGAGACTAATGAAACCCCACAACCAGAGGAGCCAGACTCTGGTAATGAAGCTGACGTTGAGCCTGAGAAAGAAGAGTGCCTGTGGGAGTTGGAGCCCATTGTAAAGAGCACTAATAAGCTCGATGTTGATACCACCGACGATGCGGGTGGTTGGTACATTAATGAAGATTTAGACTTTGCGTATTTTCCTGTGTATGTTTCCGATTCAATACCGTCGGATACCACTACCGACGTGGACGATGACCTCTGGTCGGCAATAGATGCTTTGACATCTTTGCATGTACCGGTGAAATCATCCTTCGGGACATACCAAGATAATGGTGACGCGCAAGAGTCTGTATTCATGGTTCCAGCCAGACGAAAAGGCCAAAGACCAATACTTTTTGGGCGAATCGCATCTGAGCCAATGCCCCACGAAGAATCGGAAGGTGAGGATGAATCCCCTCAGTTCGATCATTATGAACCGAAAACGCTCAAGATGATGAAGCGCATGGGGTATGATCTAACCAACAGGCCTGGGTTGAACTTCGGAAAAGGAAGAAGAACACTGCTTCGATCCTTTGTACCGAAAGGAAAAACCCCTGATTACTATCATCAGACGCGCCGGGGGTTGGGCTATATATCAACTCCAGTGCCATCAGCCTCTGATTCGGAGAGACTGTCAAGTCATGACTGCTCATCAGACACGTCGTCATGGGAATCAGATGTCAGTGTCGGCAACATCTTCAAAGGGCTTTCAGTAAACATGGTTTCGACAAGCCATATGGAGGATGAAGATGAAGAAATGATCCAATCTGATACAGACCCTTGGATCAGACATTTGAATGCTCTTTGGGACATCCGCTTTGAACAGCGTGAGCCACCCACAGAAGACAAGGTTGTTCAAGTCAACCTAGGAGATGAAGCCAATCCTAAACCCATCTTCATAAGTGACGGCCTGTCGTCTCCAGAGAAGAAGGATTTAATATCTCTTGTACAAGAGTATATAGATGTCTTCGCCTGGAATTATGAGGACATGCCTGGACTTGATCCTCAAGTGGCTATGCATCGCCTCAACATCAATCCGGACATGAAGCCTGTTAAACAACAGCAGCGATGGTTCCGTCCAGAGATAATGGAGGCAATCCAATCAGAAGTCAGGAAGCTTATTGACTCCGGCTTTATCAGGGAGGAACAGCATCCCGATTGGGTAGCCAACATCGTCCCCGTCGCCAAGAAGAACGGGAAGATCCGGATCTGCATCGACTTCCGTGATCTAAACGAGGCCTGCCCCAAAGACGAATTCCCATTGCCAATCACAGATGTCATGATTGACAATACTTGTGGATTCGAGCGAATGTCCTTTATGGACGGGTTCTCAGGATATAATCAAATCAAGATGTATCCCGATGACGAAAAGCACACCTCCTTCAGGACACCTCTAGGGGTATATTGCTACACCGTCATGCCCTTCGGTCTGAAAAATGCGGGGGCAACCTACCAAAGGGCCATGAATGCCATTTTCCATCGGCAGATACGCAAAACGGTGGAATGTTATGTCGACGACATCGCGGTGAAAAGCCGCACTAAAGGTGATCACATAGCAGACCTGAGGGTGGTCTTCGACATCATGCGGGCTCATCAATTGAAGATGAACCCCACCAAGTCCTTCCTGGGGGTAGCCAGTGGCAAATTCCTAGGGTTTGTCGTGACTTCCACAGGAATCCATTTGGATCCGGAGAAAGTCCGTGCTATCCAAGAGATGCAACCCCCCAGAAGCCTCAAGGAGCTCAGAGGATTACAAGGACGATTGGCATACATCCGCAGATTCATTTCAAATCTCTCCGGAGATGCCAACCCTTCGCTAAGCTGATGAAGAAGGGCGTTTCGTTCATTTGGGACGACGCTTGCCAGCAAGCATTTGAGGAGATCAAGCACTACCTCACCCAACCACCAGTCCTGGCAGCTCCGGTATCCGGAAAGCCTTTCCTGGTGTACGTCCGATCAATGGATCATTCTTTGGGAGCTCTACTAGCTCAGAATGATGACCAGGGGCGAGAACAAGCAATCTACTACCTAAGTAGAACGATGATCGGAGCCGAACATCGGTACAACCCGATCGAGAAGGAATGTTTGGCACTGGTGTTCGCCATTCAGAAAATGCGACACTATCTGGTGGGCCAAACCATAAATGTCATATCCAAAGTCAACCCCCTGAGGTTACTCATGACAAAGCCTTCTTCACTAAATGGCCGGCTGGCAAAATGGGCCATATTGCTATCACAATATGAGATGCATTTTCTGCCACAAAAAGCCATTAAAGGACAAGCGGTGGCGGACTTCCTAGCTGAACACCCAGAGCCCAGGGCAGCCAAACTCTACGAGGATCTCCCAGATGAGGTCGCCGAAGTCTGCCTAGCTCAGACGTCGTTCGAAAGTCAAGTATGGCAACTTTTCTTCGACGGTGCATCAAGGGCAAGCCCGAAGGGACACACAGTAGCGGGGGTAGGAGTGGTACTCGTCTCCCCACAAAATTACGTGATTCCCCGAGCTATCTCGTTAACCGAGCCCTGTTCCAACAATGTGGCAGAATACAACGCTCTTTTGATTGGGATGCAATTCGCCGATGAGATTGGTGTTAAAAATCTCGAGGCATACGGTGATTCTAAGCTCATCATCAGCCAAGTTCGCGGAGAGTATGAGGTCAGGCATGAAGATCTAGTACCCTACTACAACGCGACAATCCACATGGCCGAGAGGTTTTCAAACTTCTACATCGACCATGTACCGCGCAAGCAAAATGCGCATGCAGATGCACTTGCATCCCTTGCTGCCTCCTTAGCTCTTCCAGCTGGAGCAATGGAGAAGGTATTCGTCTATAGCCACGACCTATACTGCCCAAAAAGTCCCCTCGGAGACTACCAGAGGTCAACGGGAGATCGTCGCGGTAAGGAAACACTTGAAGTGTCGACCGATCCAGAGCTTAAAGACTGGCGATTCCCCTACATTGATTTTGTCTTATACGGCATCTTGCCCGAAGACACCAGGGAGGCGGCTGCCATCCGAAGGAAAGCCTCCAAATTCTACTACAATGCGATTTCGCGAACATTGTATCGTAGATCGCATGACGGGATCTTACTCCGGTGCCTCTCATCAAAAGAAGCCCACGAAGTGTTGAAAGAAGCCCACGATGGTACGTGTGGAGCTCATCAACCTGGCCCGAAGCTGGCAAACTGACTCCAAAGATTGGGTTACTACTGGCCCAAGATGGTTGCCGATGCTGTTGCCTATGCCAAAAGATGTCACGCCTGTCAAATACATGGCGATTTCATCCATCAAGCACCAGGATACCTCCACTCTACGACCTCTACCTGGTCGTTCGAAATGTGGGGGATGGACGTGGTTGGTCCTATCAGCCCACCATCATCAAAGGGACATCGGTTCATCCTAGCGATAACCGATTACTTCTCAAAGTGGGCCGAAGCTATCCCTTTGAAAGAGGTGAAATCTTCTAACGTGATCAAGTTCGTGAAACATCACGTTATTTACCGCTTCGGTGTGCCTCGGCGGATTGTCCATGACAATGGACCCCAGTTCATCAGCCAGGCTTTTCAGAGATTCTGCGCCAAGTTCAGAATCCAGAGTGTGTCATCAACGGCATACTATCCGCCCGCTAACGGCCTCGCAGAAGCTTTCAATAAGACTATTGGCAAGCTTCTCAAGAAATTTGTCTCGAAAAGTCAACGGGACTGGGACGATAAGTTGGGCGAATGCTTATGGGCCTATCGCACGACTGTGCGAACCCCAACTAAAGCCACGCCATTTTCCTTGGTGTACGGATGCGAAGCCGTCCTTCCACTGGAAATCCAAATTCCATCTCTTCGCGTCGCCTTGACAGCGGAAATGACAACAGAGGAGAAGCATCGACAGCGACTCCAAGAATTGGAAGCCTTGGACGACAAGCGTCTGCAGGCCCAACAACAAATCGAGCTTTACCAAGCTCGTATCACCAGAGCCTTCAACAAGAAAGTCAAATCCCGAACTTTCAAGAAAGGCGACCTCGTCTTAGCCGTCCGAAGACCCATGGTCATGACGCACAAGACGAAAGGAAAATTCCAACCCAAATGGGAAGGACCGTTTGTAGTAGAGTCAGTCTACTCAAATGGATCGTATCGCCTCATAACCTCAAATGGCGATACACTCATGATGCCAATCAATGGCAAATTCCTGAAGAAATACTATCCCTAGATGGCATTCTTCCACCGATCAAGTTAAAAGTACACATCTGATCAAACATCCGACGCCCTTGACGGCTAAGGATAGAGGAAAATGTTGGCTTTTAAGTCCAACATAAGTCTTCGACAACTCATCATGCTGAGGGGAATAGCATGGCTAGCCCAACTCAAACGGTAGTTGGTAAAGGCATGACAAACCCGTTGACAGCTGAGGATTTGCTAAAAATCCTAAGGGACACGTTCCCATTTGATCCGACGCCTCCGACGGCTAAGGATAGAAGAAAATGTTGGCTTTTAAGTCCAACACAAGTCTTCGACAACTCATCATGCTAAGGGGAATAGCATGGCTAGCCCAACTCAAACGGTAGTTGGTAAAGGCATGACAAACCCGTTGACAGCTGAGGATTTGCTAAAAATCCTAAGTGGACTTAATTCCACTCTTCCCTCCAAAAATCCCTTACCAATTCTCATCCATAGAATGGTAGGACCATAAAATGCAATCATTACCATGTTAACACTATACTCTGGTAATGAATACTCTTTGTCGAGTACAAACCTGGCTTGTTAACTCTGCATAGAGTAACAAACTCTTAAATTTGCCAAGTTAACACTATACCTCTGGCACCTCAAATTCCACTTGTCAATTCTCATCAATAGAATGACAGGTCCTCAAATTGCTCCTATCGCAAGCAATTCTTGTCAAGTTAATATCACACCTCTGACAAAACTACTGTTTAAAGTTAACATTACACCTCTAAGCGGTACTTCGAGTGCCTGTCAAGTTAATATCACACCTCTGACAGTCACCTTTCTTCAGACTTCCATATCGAAGCTGAAATGGACGATGCCAAGTTAACACTACACTTCTAGCATCCGAGTCATTGCTAAGTTCAACAATACACCTATGGCTATGACCTTTCCTTGACTTCTTTAAGCCGAGACGACTAATGCCAAGTTCAACATTACACCTCTAGCATTTCTATCACTGTTAAGTTAAACATCACACCTATGACAGTGACACCCTCAGTTTTCCCAAATAAAACTGAGATGCTGATGAGTTAGGTTAATATCACACCTCTAACTCACGTCCTTGTCAAGTTAATATTACACTTCTGACAAGACTACTTCTAAACCGTTAAGTTAATATCACACCTCTAGCGGTAAAAATCTTACTAGATTCCCCACGAGTCTAGTTTCATTTGATATTCTCCCCAACCGAGTATCAAATTCATTGGGAGGCATTGTTGGTTAACATTACACCGATAAACAATGCTTCTATCAAAATCCCCAGCTGATCTTAAATCAAGTTAATCCCCAAATCCTTGATAAAAGTTCACCTTCTCTGGGGGTACGCACTCCACTTGTCACTTTCTTTTATAAAGTGGCAGGTCCACCAAAATCATTCTTTTGCTTCTAAAACAAAACGTTCAAGACAACAGAAAGAGGCAAAAAGAAAAGTGTCACTTTTATTCATATCCAAACACATGAAAGTGATACAAAATGCTCTCAAAACGCTCTCTTATACAATAAGATTGAGTGTTACAATTAAGGAGTACAAAGAAGTCCCTCTCTCTCTCTGAGGCCGTACTCACTCCTTGAAGCCGCATCTGATCCTAAGTGCATGATGTCTGAAGAAATGGCGACTGTTGGAACCGGTTGCACTTTGATGCATGACGCCAACTTCGAAAGCGCCCTAGCTGACCAAGCCGAGAGCAATGGTGTTCTTGAGGTCCGGTGGCAACAGAAGGTCCTGCAACCCTTCGTTCAGGCGCGTCTCTTTCCCTAGCAGATCATCCAACAAACATGGAGTCACTCTTGGGGTGAGAGCAGAAGTTTCGGAGTCATCACAAAGGATGCCACCCTCCACTCGGTCCAGCGGCAGCAGAGAGTCCTGCATTCATCACCATCCCTTTCCCCAGCAGGCCATCCAACGGAATGTCCTCGATGTCACTTCTGGAGTTTGGAGAGGAAGAGGATCTTCTCCGCCACCGTAACCGCCGGACCACCCTCGCCGATACTTGGCCTATCCATCTCTTGCACCAGATCTGAAGAGACCTTGGCGAGGGTTGGGTCCTCGTCAGAGATATAATTTAATCTCTCACAAACGACGAGGACCATAATTTAATCTCTCACAAACGAACGTGGAGCAAGTTCGCCAGCCGGTATATTCTTTCTGGGGCCCAGCAAACCTGAAAAAGGACAAGCAAGCCTACCTGCAAAGAATAAGCAAGAGAGTCAGAAAATCTGGAACTCAGTACATTTTCTATAAAGGAAACTGAGTAACAGAACGCGGCAGCCATTCAAGACTTCAGACGCGGGAATGACCCGCACAGTCAAACAGACGCAAGTCAAACTGCGCCACGCATAGGATTCAAACGCGGCCTCAGTTTGTACCCGCGCCTAATGCACCAGACGCAGAGAATTTCAGAACGCCAAAAATTGCCATCTCTCTGTTGGGTGAACAAGAGTTGCAAGATTCAGGTCTGAAACGCGCCAAGGCAGTAAAACGCAATGGCCAAAGCCAGCGTCAAGCGCCTGCATTCAGAGAAGTCACTGGCACAAATTCCAGAGGAGGAATGCACCGGGACTTCATTCAGATCATCATGCCGAAGTTCAGGCTATACACATCATCGGGGGACATACCAGCAGAGACCTCTGGCCAGAGTTGGCCTCTCTGCACCCAAACGCAGGCGTCCAAGATGATCCGAGAGGGGGTTCTTCTTGAAGAGACCAAACCGAAGCGTGAGAGCTCTGGGTCATCTTCATCCTCGGAATTACCTTCGTCCATGCAGACGGAGTCCCTATCAAGAAACTCTTTTCTGAAGAAGGTGGGACTTCTCAGAGCAATCCACCAAAGAGAAATAATCCAAGCTTGGATTATAGAAGGGGAGCGCACCCTATTTATAGGCAGGCCCTAATAACTGCCATTAATGAGGCGTTAATTGGAACCGCCACGCACGATTGTCAAGGCCCAGTGAAGGATTGACGCGTGGAACGCCGCTTTGGGAACCGTCGCAAGCGCCGGTTTTCAACCGCCCGCATCGGTTTTTGCGTCCAAGGGCAGTAACTCCTGAGTCTAATAGGAGTTGACGCGTGGATAACTGCCTTGGGAATCAACGGATGACTCGGAATCCCAATCGACAGTGAAGACCTGATGAGCAAAGATCTCCTAAAATCTTGAGTCAGATCACATTAGACGCAGATGGGAAAGCCGCGTCCCTTCAGCAGACAAGGCTGCATCTCTCGCGTCTGCCCGATCCGCGCAAGACAGATTTGCGTTATTCAGAGCTGCGTCTCACCTTGTGATTGACGCTGCGTCTCACCCTAGGAACTGACAGCCGCGTCTTACTTTACGGATCAATGCCGCGTCTCATCTTCTGATTGACGCCGCATCTCATTTGTGATTGACGCCGCGTCTCATCAAAAGGACTTAGTAGAATCTAAGTTCTTACGAAATGATGACCGCGTCTCACTTTATGATTGACGCTGCGTCTCAGTAAAAGGACTTAGTAAAAATCTAAGTTCCGGTAGACTGACGACCGCGTCTCACTCTGTGATCGCCGCCGCGTCTCAGTAAAAGGACTTAGTGAAATCTAAGTTCCGGTAGACTGATGACCGCGTCTCACCCTGTGGGATTAATGCCGCGTCTCGCCAAGACCGCGTCTCATTAAAAGAACTTAGCCCTACCTAAGTTCAGTAATCACAACTAGTGATCAAGAGTTGGACTCATCCACAACAGGACAAAGAAATGGGACAAAAGCTTTAAAGAAAACTTCTATTATATCAAAAAAATGATAGAAGTGGATACAAACACTCTTAATAAATAGAGTGTCCCTTTTCTTTACAACAAAAAAAAAAGAAAGAAGAAAAGAAGGCTAAATGTCCTGGTTCGCCAAGGAACGGATTTGTTCCCTAAGGCGGTGAATCTCACGCTGGCGCGTCCTCTCAGCCTCCATGATAGCCCGGTCCCGCAGCTCCGCCTCAGATAAGAAACTTCTGGCAGCCAGCTGCATCCGCAGAGATTCCACCCTGGAAGATTGCAGGGATAGACTCTCTTCAGCACGCGCCGTAGCAGCCCGTTGCTCCTCAAGCTCCTTTTTGAGGGAAACAAGTTTCTCCTCATTTAGCGCAAGAACAGCTTCCGCCTTGGCGATAATGTCCCGAGTTCTGAGGATGACCTGCTCCGTGCTCTGCACACTGAGCTCAGATTCCCTCGAATCTCCGGCTAATTTTTGAAATTCAGCCTTGGAATATTCAAGGTCACGGACCCCGGCAGTGATCTGCGCCTCCGCCTCCTGTCGCTCCCGTTCCTGATCAGCTAGGAGCCTAGTCAAGGTGGCCTGGGCTTCATCAAAAGAGCCAGCATCTTCCAAAGATTCCAGCTCCCGCAGGTTATCTCCAAGTTGCTCTACCACCCGCAGGCATGCCCTGGCAAGTGAAGGGCCTCCCGCCAATTCGACGCTCACGGCCATATTTTCAAGAAGCCTCTGGGCGAACTGGAAGGTGCTGTGTCCACGGAAGATGAGATCAATACATGATCCCATCGAGGTGAAGAATTGTTGCACCATCTGACGTGCCAGCTCCCCCATGTCTTCACCACCTAAGAAGCTTCCCGACCCTTTTTCTGTCATGGGATAAGGGATATAGGGCGGGTCTTCTCGCACAAGAGCCGTACCGGCCGTCGATGTGGCAAGAACAAGACTACCCACTGGCGCTTCCTGGAGCGCTGCCTCTGCAGGAGCTTCCACGACCAAGGAAGGAGCTGTAAGCACAACCTCTTCAGAAACTTCCACCGAGGATTGAGCTGTGTGGCCTTCTGGAAGGGTGCTGATCGTCAGACTCCCCACCTGAGCCCCCTCAGTCAGAGCTGCCTTACTAGGTTCGAGGTCCAGAGGCGTCGAGTCCTGTAGAATGGGAGTCTCCCCAGCTTCAGCAGTAGCCTTCTCCACCGGCGGAGTAAGAGCCTCCTCAGCCTCAATGGTTGTTTCCCCTCCTGGCAAAGGGGAAGGCTCCCCAACTTCAACAGCTACCCCCTCCGAGGTTACCTCAGCGGCCGAAGCCTCAATCCCCTTGGGCTGGGTCAACTCTGTTTCCATCGCCTCGACAGGCGAGGAAGTTATACCTTCAGCAGGGATTATAGCCGGCGGTAACGCAGTCGATGATTCACCCCCGTATATTTTCCCCTCCGAGATGCGTGAGAACTTACTCGGGTCAGGAAAAGCGGGTTCATGGCCGTAGTCGACTTTATCTTCAAAGTCGCTTTCCGAATCAGACGCGGAAGACGACAGTTCAACGCAAAGGTCCTCGGTGACCGGGGCCTTGCCACCAATCACCCCAGTGGTAGGACTAGGGTCGATTATCCGAGCACTGGAGATGAAGACACTAGGAGGCCCTGACCGCTGTGCCTTATCTCTCCCTTCACGAGCAGAAGAAGGCTCAGACCGAGCTGAGAACCCTGGAATTTGGACATTCCCTCCCACGAGCTGTACTTCCTCGTCAGCTATAGTGAGTTTGTCAACCAATTCCCCCTCTCCCGCAATCTTACAGGTCCCTCTGTGCGACCTAGGAGCACGGATTAAACTGGGGAGATTTTTATCCTCTGGCGGTTCTTCAACCATGATAAAGAGGTCTTCAGGACAGTCCTCAACTCCAGCAGAAATGCCTTCCGAGGGAGAGACTTCTGTTGCTAATTCCCTCCGAGCCCTCTTCGAAACAGGACCAGCAGTTGAGGTAGGACCCCGACAACGCTTACTCACCAATTCTTGAGCCTTGGCGGTAGAAGGCCCCTCCTGTGGCCCTAGCTTGGTTCTACTCCGGGTTACTCGGGGCTCCTCTCTTGAGTCTCCCTCGGCTTCTCTCTGAGATGCTCTCTCCAGCTCTTTCTGGACCTTTAAATACTGGGTGATCATGTGCGAGCATTTGCCAGACTCCGACTGTGTTTTGAGATAGGCATTAATGCCCTCAATACCCGTATACCCAGGAGCAAAATCCGGTGACTGGTTTACCCGAGAATACCAGATGCAGAAAGTGAAGCTGGTAAGGTTCTTCGGCTCCTCGACGGGCAAACGGAAAGTTGCCTCTGTCCCCCCAGCCACGCTATAATACCAGGCTCGAGCACCTTCGCACAAATTCCCATTGAAGGCAAGTTGTGTATTCGGATTGCCGACATAAAGCTGAGCATAGCCAAACTGTCGGGCAAAACGACTTGGCATATACGGTTCGATAGTGCAGGAAGTCCCTTGGTGAAACAGCACATATCCTGGTCGTATATTGATCAACCACCGGAAGACTCCCGCAGACAGTTGGGTGAGGTCATCCCGACCTATAGAATCAGTGAATTGCTCACCAAAGGATGCACCAGGAATTCCAGGGAAGCAGCGGTTGAGCTGGTAATTGGCGGCATTTGAGAGACGTCTCTGAATATAATATATATAGGTGTCACTCCAATCCGAGTCTTCCAGCCGCCTCACAAAAGGGACAGGACTCGTACTCCCACGCGCCGTTGTCATCAGAGAAGGGCAATGCATCACGTACCAGGCCATGAGATACGTGTAAGGCAACTCCATTCGGGGGTTGGGGCGCCTTGCCGTCGGGTTTCCCTCTGAATCGACATACGGCTTGCCTTGAGAGTCGACAGTCCTTGGAGCCTCGCATAGTCTCTTGGCTAGCGCCCGCAACCCGCTCTGAATGCCAGCCGCCACGGCCGGAAGAAGGGCTATAGGACGGCCATGGGCCAGGAGCACTGCTGGATACACCACGTCGGCAATAATGACTTCATGTGGCCGTGTAGGTACCACGCAACGCTTCAACCACAGCATCAAGAAGCCCGCCAACAGCGCTCGACTAGAGATAGAAGCCCGGGCCCGGTGATGATAGCTTTCGAAAAGCGTATCAGGTTCGAAGCCGTCCTCGTTCGACCCAGTGGTGTAAAAGCCCTCAGAAGCTTGTGCGACCATGTCATCAACTCCCTGTTCAGAGAGGGGAGCCAGTCGAGTTATCGAATGATACTTCTTGCTGACATTGCTGAATAAGTAATTGGCCCAGGATAGATGCCTGACTCCATGCGTCCTCCAACCGGTTACCTGACCACAAATATGGAAGTGGCACATCACTTCCCAATAGGTCTCGTACACCTCAGGGGAATCCTTCTTTATAAGGTCAAGCTCCCTAGCAGTCAGGACATATTCTTCATAAGGGAACTCCCCCATCACCAGCCCCGAGACCTCATGCAACTCATGCAGTGCAAGGCCCATTTCTCCAACCGGGGTAAAGAATGTCCCCGTCTGAGGGTTGTAGCGCTCCAAGATCCCGAAGAAGTTGTGAGAGCTCATTGGGATGCCCCATTGTACGGCCCTGACTGCTGAGTATAATCCCACGTGCTCAAGCAGATCTCCAAGATCGGAGAGGGCAAAACCCACCATCCTGCCCCACCAAGAATTCTCCGTGGAGTGGACCCATCCTGGCAAATGGAACTTGGCCGGATAATCACCCTCTGCTTCTATGAACGAGTTGAGGAAGGTGGTGGCAAGCTGCGGGATCTCTCCGACTGGAAGCTCAGACTTGCGTGACCCGGGAAACAAGCCGAGGACCGCCCGGTCATGGCAATCATGACGGTATACGTTCTGGGATTTGAAATTCCCAAGGGTAATCTCAGAGATATCCCGGGACACGTCCCACTTCATCTTCCGAAGGACGGACAGATGTTGGAGATAAGACAACGGGAGCATCCTCTCCATGGCTGGAAGGAAGTATCTCCTCTCCCCTATCTGATGGAGCCACCTGTAATTCCCGTCATACATTGGGTTGCCACCGTCGCTGACATGATCTCCAAAGAAGAAAGCAGGCTTCTCCAGCTTGATGTGGGTATCCGTTGCGAAGACTGCATCGGTCATGAGCACCCGAGAAGTCCTCTCATTAACATGGGCAATCATTTCCCTGCGAACTGGCGACCTGTCAGCAGTCACAGGTATGGTCCTTCGCAGTGCAAAAGTCAGACGGTGGTCGGCACCACCCACGCGGCCAAAATGGTGCATCCTGGCAAGTGAACCTGAAACATGCGGCACTGCAAAAGAAAAAGACACCTGGTCAGATACTTTGCCAAAAATAAGGGAAGACGCTAAGTGTTCATAATTCAAAACGCAGCCGAGACATTGGACGCAGGAGTTATCATCCGCGTCCAGACCTGCGAACTTGCACCAAAACGCAGAAGAGATACTGGACGCAGGAATTTTTCGAATCCGCGTCCAGACCTGCAAAGCTGCTTATGAAAATTCGAAGTACTTGGACTCAAACGCCAGATTCTACAAAATCGGCGGTTGAAGACACAGAACGCAAGGATCAAATCCGCGTTCTGCAAACCAAGACTTGTGAAATTTCAAAGTGCTTGGACTCGGACGCCAGCGCCTGATGGCACAAAACGCGGCACAGAACGCATGGATCAAATCCGCGTTCTACAAATCGCGTCCAGAGACCTTCACAATTAGAAATATTCTAAGTGAAGGACCCAGAGTGCAGAGTTCACCAGCGTCGGATCATCAGGCCCGCGCCCCGGTTATCATCTCAAGGACAGCGTCCGAGAATCAAACACGATCTTGTGTTAAAGGTCCTTAGGGTTCTATGAGCATGTTTTAATGGCGGAACCCACACCGAAGGTGCATTTTTACCTCGGAAAACACCCTCCTGCGCAGAGGAAGCATCTCTCTCAGCTTCGGCGACGGTCGCCCTTGAGGTCGATGCAGTCGGTTTTGTCTTGGGAGCCATTGAAGATCAAGAAATCCGAGCGAGGAGATGAATAGTTGAACAGAGAAGGAAGTCCTTTTTCTCAGAGAATGCGTTCGTTCGGAGAAGAAGATACATCTCTCCAACTGTTGCCTTTTATAGGCACGGAGATTCGCGAAGATACGCAGCGTTTGGCCCAATAAACGCTGCAGCGAATCGCTGCCTGACGCGTGGAGCCAAATCATTGTTTAAACAGGGAAGATCATGCGTCGCGACCCCGCCACAAGTCAGAAGTTGACACGTGGAGCAGTTCATTTAATGAACCGGGGGATCCGCGCGCCAAAAGGCGAAATCTCGCCGTTTTCCCAGGCCAGCTGGCGGCGTAATCATGACATGGCACAGGTGCGCGTCCCAAAGTACGCGGCTCTTCGGTGGACATGCCCCGTCAGCATCATCATAAATGCACCCAGAAAATCGCGTCTGCATTTCAAGAGATGCGTCTCTCCAAAGTCCGCGTCCCCTCAAACAGGCCGAACATCGCGTCTCGCTAAGAAGTCGCGTCTTTAAAGCAGTCTCTGCTTTTTCAAAAAGGAACCTGCGTCCAGTCTCCTGCTTCTGCAAAGTCAGTTCAACAGTACACTGACGCAAACAGACAACCAACCACTCCCGGCCAAAAGCGCACCCGTGACAGACTAAAAGCAATCGGGGAGGTCTAGACTGTGTATCTAGACACTCAACACGATCAACTCTGACGGCTTCAAAGAGTTCAACAGTACACTCACGAAGACCAATTCCAGATAAGATCAAACCCGAAGCATCAACAGTCCAGTCATAAAACGCGAACACGGCTAAGATCCAAAGTATTCCGAAATCCGTCCCATTCAACTGCGGAATATCAGAAACTTTGGAGGGGGTTCTGTAGGCTGTCTAAAAATGACTAACAGACCAGCCATTAAGGAAGCAGAGTCTCAAGCTCTAGACGCGAGAAATCGATGCTCGCGTCTCAGCATTAAGACGCGTTGGCTCTACACCCGCGTCTCAACGTTCAGACGCGTCGGCCCGAAGCCCGCGTCTCAGCATCAAGACGCGTCGGCCCGAAGCCCGCGTCTCAGCATCAAGGCGCGTCGGCCCGACGCCCGCGCCTCAGCATCCAGACATGAAGGCCCGAAGCCCGCGTCTCAAACTTCAAGGCGCGTTTGGCTCGACGCCCGCGTCTCAAACTTCAAGGCGCGTTTGGCCCAACGCCCGCGTCTCAGTTGCAACTGCCCTGATTGCGGGGCCAGTCACCGCGCATGTAGCGGGTAGTGGCCCCTCATTCGGGAGCGTTTTCAGGAGGCACCTTCACCCCCTGAGACCCCTATAAATAGAGCCTTGTTTGCTATGAAGAGGGGATCGGAGCTTGAGAGGATCGAAACTTGGCAGAAGATCGGAGTTTTGAAGGGAGAGAGCTTTGAGATAAGGCATCATCAAAATCGATCCAGGCAAGAGGATCATCAAGAGGGAAGCACGACTCTTCAGCGAGCTTACTGAGTACTAGCCGCTCTTCGCCTACCTCCTCTTTGAGAGTTTTGGTAGACGGAGCTGAGTTACTCTTCTACCGACCGAAGAGAAGACCCCCGACGGTCCAGGACGGTCATCTGGTCAACGGAGAACAAGATTCACTCTCCATCGCCACACGAAGAACCCAGCCTTAAACAAAGGGAAGATTCAGACATCCTCCCTCCCTTGTAACTGGAAAAGAGGGAAGAGTAGTTCTTTTGGTTGTAATCGTTTCGCTTGAATCAAGGAAATCTTTTACAGCTAAAACCACTTTCTCAGACCACCAGGATTTTCCGGCACCCTACAGGCACAAGATATATCAAGCATATAAAGATGTAAGTAAAGTAAGCATGCAAGATATAAACACAAGTGAGAGATAGAGAGAGCAATTGCAAACACGGTAAATTTATTTCGAGGTTCGAGCACCCTTGCTCTACTTCCCCGCCTTCAACACTATGAAGGATTTCCACTAAAAATGATCTCACCGGATTAATCGGTGCCACAACACCTACAATGAGTTCACGCTAGAACTCCTTGGACTCACTAGTCCCTCTCTTGTTCCTACAAGAACAACACACGCAAGTGAAATCACCTAGAGGGGGTGAATAATTGACTAGCTAATCTAATGGTGAATTAATGCGGAATTAAAACTATTTATGCATCCTAAAATTCTTATACACAACACACTAAGAATAACCTAAGAGTGTAGCCGAATTCTCCGTGAAGGACTCTGGACTATCTCCTCAAGATTCCTCTAGATAAGAGTTGAGGTGCCGCTTTGGCTCTCTTGGTTGAATACAAGTGTGAGCAAACAATCCCCAAGCATATATGTCACGCCCCGCTTCCAAAATACGGAATACAGGTACGTGACGATGGCCAGCAGATACTCACGAAGAGTGAAATCTCTTCCATGAGTACCTTAGGATGTCAATAACAAGCAGGATAGCACACATATATGCACATACAACAAGCACAGGGATAAAATCACATATATGAAAAACTGAATCATAAACAATATCATCCACTATATCTGAATAAAACAAGTCAAGAAGAAAACTGAACTCACCGGAGAACAGCGAAATCAGAATATGATCTACGAACAACTCTCTATACCAGCTTCCTGATCTAAATACTGAAAAATAATATAAAGGTCCGTCAGAAGCGAACTAGCAAGAGTACACGAAGGAAAAGAACAATAAAAGAGAATATGAAAATGTAGTAACAATAAGTAGGACGTAGGCAGTATCGAGAATTGAAAGTAATAACAATAACAGGATTAATCAGGAAGATAGATCATGTACAAGGAGACTGTGCATGCATAGTGTGACATGTATATAATGAACATGAAATGTCCTGGACAAGTAACTGTCGTGTAACATAATCACAAGATCACAAGAACTCGAGATCACAAGATGAAATAACATGGCATGTCCAAGAATGTCATGTAGTCAAGATAATGCATGTCACATGAGTCTCAAGTGTCAGTATCTTGAAAATATATGTCAGGTACTAGATCACTGAAGACAATGAAGTATATGATGCAAGTGCATATGTCTAGCATATTTTATTACTCTAACTAATGCAATCATCCTGTGCCCCATCCCACAGGACAACTGCATATCAAACAAGTTGTAACACCCCGCTCCCGGAATACGTACTTAGTTGCGTATTCAGATTTTTTCTGATCATATTTTTCGATTTACTTCCTGTATTTATTTTGTATTATGAATTATTTATATGATCGTTTTGTCTTGGATCCGGATTCGTGGACTCAGAGTCTGCTCTTCTCTGAACCAGGGACCCGATCCTAGTGTCTTACTCAATTTGGTCTTTTTGGTATTCAGATTTGACTGATTTCAGTTTCAAACATCATTTTCCAATATTTTAGATTTTCTATGATTTTTTGAAATTTTCCTGAATTAAATGGAAAATCTTCAAAACCGGTATCGACCAGCACCGCTGACCGATTCCTGAATTTTTAATTTACAAATGGAGTCAAATTTTGAGAAACCGCTTTCCCATATTTGCTTAGAATAATATTTACTATCTTAATTCATTTTTTGGAAATTTTCAGAATTTATCAGATTTCTGCCAGATTTGGTGTCGACCGATATTGGCGGCCGATTTCAGGATTTTTAATTTAAAAACTATAAAGAATTTCTTGAAATGGATTTCACCATGATTCTTAGAATAATATTCTTGATTTTTGAGGATTTTTGCGGGTCGTTCCGAGATACTTGATTTTCGGACGATTTCGGTATTTTTCCGAAAGTTTTCCGCATCCGCAACCGAATCCCGGGAATCCGCTACTCTAATTATTTTCACTTTTTCTTCCAAGAGAATATCTTCCTCTTTTCATTTTCTTCCCTTTTTTCCTTTTTCTTTCCTTCCTTTTCTTTCCACCAAATTCTCCAAACTTCTCCATTCTTCCATTATCTTCTACATCTTTCCTCCAAAAATATCTCCTCCACCAAAAATATCTTCTCCAAAATATCTCAAAATCCTCTCCCATCACCATGGCCGGCCAAAGAGCCACCTAACCCGTCCATTTTACAAAAAACCCCCTTTCTAAACACTTTTTACATTACCTTCACAAATCCAATTCCTATATAAACCTTTCCTTCATCTTTCCACTTCATTTTTCTCTTCACCAACACCTTAACCACCACCAACTCCTCCTTCATCTCCACCACAACAACAACCACTACAACTTCTCCAACTTCTTACCTTCATCTTCTTCCTCCTCCATCTCCATGTAAACCACCACAAACTCCAACAACTCCACCAAAGCCTCCACCTTCTCCTTTACCTTCTCCAAAAATACCACCACCATCAAAACCCTCCACAAAACAACCACCCCATCACCACATCAAGAGCCGGCCACCTCCTTTGGATTGGGGCCGAGCTCTTCTTCGTCGGTAATATCTCCGATGATTATTCCGGTAATCGTTCACGATTATTCCGGTAATCATTACGGTGACGATTACAACGACAACAACTAACATCACCATCACCTCTACTATTTTCCACCACCATCTTCACTTCCACCATCACTTTCACCATCACAACACCACCTCCATCTCCACTACTTCAACCTCCAAACATCACCTCCTTCACCTTCTTTTTCATTACTCCATCAAAATCCAACTCCTCCACCAAATAACACCACCACCAAAGCAAGCACCTTTCCCTTTCTCTCTCCCTCCCCCTCTCTGTATATTGCTGATGCGGATCTCACCCCCGCGTCCAGGCAACGCCTTAACGCGGATCTTCGCGTTCTTGGCATCTGTTTAAACGCGACCTTCGCGTTCTTGTACGACGCAACGCGGAGTCCATGCCCGCGTCTGTGTCCCTTTCATGTCTGCACGACGCGGAGCTAATGCCCGCGTCTGTGTTCTTCTCATGCTAACGCGACGCGGAACCCATGACCGCGTCCGCGTTCTTCTCGTGTCCTGACTTGAACACAGGTCTCGAACCCCGCGTTTGTGGCACCTTCGCGACGTGATTCCCGCGTCTGTGATTCCCGCCTCTGCTATTCCCGCGACGCGACCCCCGCGTCTCACTCGCATTACTCGCGTCTCCCTGTGCACTCTCTCTTTCCATATACTTCTCTCTCTGACTCTCTCTTTCTCTTTCTAACTCTTTCTCTCACCTCTTCACTTTCTCTCTCGAAATATTTATATATTATTATATTTTATGGCGCGTGCGCGAGTTCCATGGATTTCAGAGTTTTCGGTTCTTCCGGAGATTTAGGCGAGCGTCCTCGCTCTCGCCTCCATTTGGGTTTCCCTGCTTTGTCGGGTCGACATGTATTTTATTCCATGTTTTCATGTATTGTGTATTGGGCTGAGTCCCTGTATTTGTGTATGGCCGAGTGCCAATGACTGGACATGTATTGCTTTGTGAAAATGCTTGTATTAGGGTAGTTTAATTCTTGTACATATATCATGCCTGTGTTGTATTTTACTGCTTTATACCATGCGTGGCCGACCCTTCATGGTCGTTGGACTCTGGGTTTCTGCCCACTCCTGGGATGGCTAGTAGCCACCGAGAGTGCCCTTAAACCCCGAGCGTACTTGACTTCCGGACCCTTCAGCCTCCGGTCTCTCACGATCTCGAAAGGGAAGTGATTGGGACCGATAGGTCTCTCCGTCCTTCAGCCTCCGGTCTCTCACTATCTTGAAAGAGAGGTGATTGGGACTGTCAGGTTCTTCAGCTCCGCCTGGTTATCATGATCAGCACTCAGCACTTTACCACTAGATTCGTCTAGGCGAGAGGCTGCCGGATTTTCCACTCGCACCTTAAGCCGAGTTGTCCCGGTAACCTTGCCAGATGCTCCAGTGTTAAATACTGTTTGCTATCTGTGCCTCCAGCTTGCTCAGCTCCGCTTGGTTGTGCTCAGCTACTACTCTATCATCATGCCACGTATTTACCCGATATGTTAACACTTGCTATCCATTACTTCATACCTATATTTACATGCTACTATTTAACACCTGTTTGTATCACCTGACAACTGAGGTGTTATCACCTGACACCAAACATGCTACTACTTGGCAAGGCCCCTTGTTATGACATGACTTGCCATCCGGACTAATATCAATCTCTTGACTTGATTGGTCACCTGCCAAATATCATCCTCCTATTATGCTATCACTTGACACCCGGCATGATATACTTGACCTATGATTATCTCATTTACGGGAATACTACACTTGTTATCCTGCATTACATGCAGTGACTTGAATCTTATACTTGTTATCCTGTATTATATATACAGTGACCTGAATTTATAGTACTCATGTACTCCTGAATTCCTGATCATGTCTTGTACCTGCTATTCCCGTAAATTTGATAACTACCTAATAAACCATAAAACTGGACAACTTACATTGGGTCGGGGGAAACTTGCGGCTATCAATACATGTTCGTGTTTACAGTGGTATTAGGCATGTTGTGCAACTAAAACTTCCGGTCTGACCTGTGGGCCTCCATGGGACCGAGGGGAGAGCTGGCTCCCTCCTTCCTAGTACCATCTTGATAAGGGCATCCATAAGACCCTCCTGAATCGCCTTGCGGTAGGTTCCGTCACCAAGCAACGGAACATCCTGGGCCGTGGTCCCGGGTATGCACGGGACCCACTGTAAACATTGTTCGTTGATACCCCCATTGGTTTCCAATAACAACCTTGCTTTACTCAGATGTGGATATATGTGTGCTGGGACGCTAGTTCACATATCTAGACATCAGGGTAAGACGAGTAATAATAATAATAAAAGATGCCAACTATGGATCCGTTGTATGCTTTACCGAGCTTACTTCTATTGGGTTTTACATTGGATTTCTGGTTTTATGATTATTATCATATTCGCTGCTCATACCCTGCTTTATTCCTTGTGTTCCATTCCATCAGTCTCATGTTCCTATCTTACCATACCATGAGTACTTCCTGCTTGATATCACTTGTTATATATCTACCTGCCTATACATGCTTATGCTCACGACACGGTTTTCAATCCATGATTATGATTCGGTTTTATCGATACACTTGTACATATCTCAGCATGCCATCTGGCTTTTGTATCACCACTCGCCTGGGGAGTTCTATCTGACTCCCCTGGATTCTCATGTCCAGGTCATGGAGCTTGGAGCGTGTGGATTCCCCCAGTTGTTGGTCATAGTGGCGCAGCGGTAGCGTGGATCTCCAGCAGACCATCTGAAGCTCTATCCTTCCAGGCCCCCTGTGTGCCTCTCGAGTTTTCCTTTTGTAAACTCGTGAGTGCCTTTTGTACTGTTCATACTTGTACATCCTTTGTATTCTCGCATTTGCGCCATGTTGGTGATGTAATATTATTGTAATATTTATCACCTCTGGTGATAACTTTGTAATTGTACTCATGTGTTGGAATGTATAATGCACCACTTGCTTCTGTACTCTGATTCTTTCCTGTACTGATGCTTAGCGTATATACGTGAGGGTATTTCTGACCTGCGTATATACGTCGCAGTAACGTCCCCGTACCCGCCGGGATCGGGGCGTTACAGGATGGTATCAGAGCCTAGGTTCTCACATCCTCAGTACGTTCAGACTGCAAATTAATGGTAAAGAAATTTGCAACTGGAATGCATGAGTCCTGGTTATACAGTCCAACTATAAGTGCAGAGTTATCTATTCTTTCTTGATCATTCTTCCTTTGATTCCTAATCCCTTCCATCTTTCCCTGTTTTGGTTTTTCAAAGCCTTTATACCAACTTAAGATATGAATAGACTAGAGAGGTAGCAGATGGTTCTAAATGAAGCTATTACATGATCACTTCGGCTGACTCTATGGTACTCGGGTATTCCCAGGATTGATCCTAAACGGGTTATCTTTCAGAAGTCAGTTGTCGGAATTCTCTACGGATATTCTACATTCTCGGCTATATCTTTCAGAGTGATTGATGCCTGGTATTCGGAATTCTCAATTATCGATCTTCTTTATTATGCTCAGGACTATCAGGGTTTCCTTTATTTTCAATACTCTAGCTTATTATCGGAGGGCTATAAAGTATGCAGTACAACTGGAACTCTATTGCAAAGTAACGACATCAGATCAGTATTATTTGGTACCATTCAAAAACTTATACAGTCAGAGGTGCAGAAGAGATCTAAATTCTGATTACTATTTAGTCAACTTGAGAACCCTACCTATAGTGCTTCATATCTTAATTGGTATAAATTTCACTCATGTCCCCTTTGTGTTCATTTTACCCCTTATCGAAATTGCGAGGACGCAATTTTTTGTAAGGTGGATGGAATGTAACACCCCGCTCCCGGAATACGTACTTAGTTGCGTATTCAGATTTTTTCTGATCGTATTTTTCGATTTACTTCCTGTATTTATTTTGTATTATGAATTATTTATATGATCGTTTTGTCTTGGATCCGGATTCGTGGACTCAGAGTCTGCTCTTCTCTGAACCAGGGACCCGATCCTAGTGTCTTACTCAATTTGATCTTTTCGGTATTCAGATTTGACCGATTTTAGTTTCAAACATCATTTTCTAATATTTTAGATTTTCTATGATTTTCTGAAATTTTCTGAATTAAATGGAAAATCTTCAAAACCGGTATCGACTAGCACCGCTGACCGATTCCTGGATTTTTAATTTACAAATGGAGTCAAATTTTGAGAAACCGCTTTCCCATATTTGCTTAGAATAATATTTACTATCTTAATTCATTTTTGGGAATTTTCAGAATTTATCAGATTTCTGCCAGATTTGGTGTCGACCGATATTGGCGGCCGACTTCAGGATTTTTAATTTAAAAACTATAAAGAATTTCTTGAAATGGATTTCATCATGATTCTTAGAATAATATTCTTGATTTTTGAGGATTTTTGCGGGTAGTTCCCAGATACTTGATTTTCGGACGATTTCGGTATTTTTCCGAAAGTTTTCCGCATCCGCAACCGAATCCCGGGAATCCGCTACTCTAATTATTTTCACTTTTTCTTCCAAGAGAATATCTTCCTCTTTTCATTTTCTTTCCCTTTTTTCCTTTTTCTTTCCTTCCTTTTCTTTCCACCAAATTCTCCAAACTTCTCCATTCTTCCATTATCTTCTACATCTTTCCTCCAAAAATATCTCCTCCACCAAAAATATCTTCTCCAAAATATCTCAAAATCCTCTCCCATCACCATGGCCGGCCAAAGAGCCACCTAACCCCTCTATTTTACAAAAAACCCCCTTTCTAAACACTTTTTATATTACCTTCACAAATCCTATTCCTATATAAACCTTTCCTTCATCTTTCCACTTCATTTTTCTCTTCACCAACACCTTAACCACCACCAACTCCTCCTTCATCTCCACTACAACAACAACCACTACAACTTCTCCAACTCCTTACCTTCATCTTCTTCCTCCTCCATCTCCATGTAAACCACCACAAACTCCAACAACTCCACCAAAGCCTCTACCTTCTCCTTTACCTTCTCCAAAAATACCACCACCATCAAAACCCTCCACAAAACAACCACCCCATCACCACATCAAGAGCCGGCCACCTCCTTTGGATTGGGGCCGAGCTCTTCTTCGTCGGTAATATCTCCGATGATTATTCCGGTAATCGTTCGCGATTATTCCGGTAATCATTACGGTGACGATTACAACGACAACAACTAACATCACCATCACCTCTACTATTTTTCACCACCATCTTCACTTCCACCATCACTTTCACCATCACAACACCACCTCCATCTCCACTACTTCAACCTCCAAACATCACCTCCTTCACCTTCTTTTTCATTACTCCATCAAAATCCAACTCCTCCACTAAATAACACCACCACCAAAGCAAGCACCTTTCCCTTTCTCTCTCCCTCCCCCTCTCTGTATATTGCTGACGCGGATCTCACCCCCGCGTCCAGGCAACGCCTTAACGCGGATCTTCGCGTTCTTGGCATCTGTTTAAACGCGACCTTCGCGTTCTTGTACGACGCAACGCGGAGTCCATGCCCGCGTCTGTGTCCCTTTCATGTTTGCACGACGCGGAGCTAATGCCCGTGTCTGTGTTCTTCTCATGCTAACGCGACGCGGAACCCATGACCGCGTCCGCGTTCTTCTCGTGTCCTGACTTGAACGCGGGTCTCGAACCCCGCGTTTGTGGCACCTTCGCGACGTGATTCCCGCGTCTGTGATTCCCGCGTCTGCTATTCCCGCGACGCGACCCCCGCGTCTCACTCGCATAACTCGCGTCTCCCTGTGCACTCTCTCTTTCCATATACTTCTCTCTCTGACTCTCTCTTTCTCTTTCTAACTCTTTCTCTCACCTCTTCACTTTCTCTCTCAAAATATTTATATATTATTATATTTTATGGCGCGTGCGTGAGTTCCATGGATTTCAGAGTTTTCGATTCTTTCGGAGATTTAGGCGAGTGTCCTCGCTCTCGCCTCCATTTGGTTTCCCTGCTTTGTCGGGTCGACATGTATTTTATTCCATGTTTTCATGTATTATGTATTGGGCTGAGTTCCTGTATTTGTGTATGGCCGAGTGCCAATGACTGGACATGTATTGCTTTGTGACGAATGCTTGTATTAGGGTAGTTTAATTCTTGTACATATATCATGCCTGTGTTGTATTTTACTGCTTTATACCATGCGTGGCTGACCCTTCATGGTCGTTGGACTCTGGGTTTCTGCCCACTCCTGGGATGGCTAGTAGCCACCGAGAGTGCGCTTAAACCCCGAGCGTACTTGACTTCCGGACCCTTCAGCCTCCGGTCTCTCACGATCTCGAAAGGGAAGTGATTGGGACCGACAGGTCTCTCCGTCCTTCAGCCTCCGGTCTCTCACTATCTTGAAAGAGAGGTGATTGAGACCGTCAGGTTCTTCAGCTCCGCCTGGTTATCATGATCAGCACTCAGCACTTTACCACTAGATTCGTCTAGGCGAGAGGCTGCCAGATTTTCCACTCGCACCTTAAGCCGAGTTGTCCCGGTAACCTTGCCAGACGCTCCAGTGTTAAATACTGTTTGCTATCTGTGCCTCCAGCTTGCTCAGCTCCGCTTGGTTGTGCTCAGCTACTCTATCATCATGCCACGTATTTACCCGATATGTTAACACTTGCTATGCCATTACTTCATACCTGTCATTTACATGCTACTATTTAACACCTGTTTGTATCACCTGACATTTGAGGTGTTATCACCTGACACCAAACATGCTACTACTTGGCAAGGCCCCTTGTTATGACATGACTTGCCATCCGGACTAATATCAATCTCTTGACTTGATTGGTCACCTGCCAAATATCATCCTCCTGTCATGCTATCACTTGACACCCGGCATGATATACTTGACCTGTGATTATCTCATTTACGGGTATACTACACTTGTTATCCTGCATTACATGCAGTGACTTGAATCTTGTACTTGTTATCCTGTATTATATATACAGTGACCTGAATTTATAGTACTCATGTACTCCTGAATTCCTGATCATGTCTTGTACCTGCTATTCCCGTAAATTTGATAACTACCTAATAAACCATAAAACTGGACAACTTACATTGGGTCGGGGGAAACTTGCGGCTATCAATACATGTTCGTGTTTACAGTGGTATTAGGCATGTTGTGCAACTAAAACTTCCGGTCTGACCTGTGGGCCTCCAGGGGACCGAGGGGAGAGCTGGCTCCCTCCTTCCTGGTACCATCTTGATAAGGGCATCCATAAGACCCTCCTGAATCGCCTTGCGGTAGGTTTCGTCACCAAGCAACGGAACATCCTGGGCCGTGGTCCCGGGTATGCACGGGACCCACTGTAAACATTGTTCGTTGATACCCCGTTGGTTTCCAATAACAACCTTGCTTTACTCAGATGTGGATATATGTGTGCTGGGACGCTAGTTCACATATCTAGACATCATGGTAAGACGAGTAATAATAATAATAAAAGATGCCAACTATGGATCCGTTGTATGCTTTACCGAGCTTACTTCTATTGGGTTTTACATCGGATTTCTGGTTTTATGATTATTATCATATTCGCTATTCATACCCTGCTTTATTCCTTGTGTTCCATTCCATCAGTCTCATGTTCCTATCTTACCATACCATGAGTACTTCCTGCTTGATATCACTTGTTATATATCTACCTGCCTATACATGCTTATGCTCATGACACGGTTTTCAATCCATGATTATGATTCGGTTTTATCGATACACTTGTACTTATCTCAGCACGCCATCTGGCTTTTGTATCACCACTCGCCTGGGGAGTTCTATCTGACTCCCCTGGATTCTCATGTCCAGGTTATGGAGCTTGGAGCGTGTGGATTCCCCCAGTTGTTGGTCATAGTGGCGCAGCGGTAGCGTGAATCTCCAGCAGACCATCTGAAGCTCTATCCTTCCAGGCCCCCTGTGTGCCTCTCGAGTTTTCCTTTTGTAAAATCGTGAGTGCCTTTTGTACTGTTCATACTTGTACATCCTTTGTATTCTCGCATTTGCGCCATGTTGGTGACGTAATATTATTGTAATATTTATCACCTCTGGTGATAACTTTGTAATTGTACTCATGTGTTGGAATGTATAATGCACCACTTGCTTCTGTACTCTGATTCTTTCATGTACTGATGCTTAGCGTATATACGTGAGGGTATTTCTGACCTGCGTATATACGTCGCAGTAACGTCCCCGTACCTGCCGGGATCGGGACGTTACAGGATGGTATCAGAGCCTAGGTTCTCACATCCTCAGTACGTCCAGACTGCAAATTAATGGTAAAGAAATTTGCAACTGGAATGCATGAGTCCTGGTTATACAGTCCAACTACAAGTGCAGAGTTATCTATTTATTAATTCAGAAAAATCCTAAAAAATTCTCAAAAATAGAAGATGTCATCCTGAACATTGTTGTGAAGTTAGATCTCCAAAATTCATCTCCTATTATTAATTAAAAATCTCAGAGTCAGTCCGTGACACCGATCGACCTCGAATTGTGATTCTTCTCCAATAATTCCCAAAAAATATTCCAAAAATCCATAAAAATTCAAAATAATGGAAAATGATATTTTGAGCTGAAATGACCTTAATCCGACTATCGGGATGATTGAATCATCATCAGATATCAGTATTGACATACGTATATTAGGAACCGAGGGTTACAATATAGCAATGTAAGCACAAATATATCAAGCAAGTAAAGATATGAGAAATAAGCATAAGTAAGATATAAAGACAAGTGAGAGATAGAGAGCGAGCAATCGCAAACACGGAAGAATTGTTTCGAGGTTCGAGCACACTTGCTCTACGTCCTCGCCTTCAACACTATAAAGGATTTCCACTAAAAACCGATCCCACCGGATCACTCGGTGCCGCAACACCTACAAGCGAGTTCACACTAGAACTCCTTTGGACTCTCTAGTCCCTCTCTTGTTCCTGCAAGAATAACACACCACAAGCACGCGAGCTTGCCGAGGCCGCACCTCTACAATGAGCTCTCACTAGAACTCGAAACACCGCGAACTCGCAAGTCCGCCTCCTCAAAACAAGAATGAGAACTTTGGTGATCACAACACTTTGATCACCTAAAATCACTCTCACAACAACTCTCCTATAGGGTAGATATATCAATGGAAAGCTCAAGTTGTGAGAAAAATAAGAATTGAATTTGTTATGGAAACACAAGAAATCACTTTTGAAAACTCTTGATAAACTCTCCTTTTGACTGGAAGTATTTGGCTTTAAAACAAGTGGAGATAAACAGTTAATAGAGTAGGAAAAACTAGCTCAAAAATCTTCTCCAAATCTTGTAGAAAACAGTCCAAGGGAACCCCTTTATATAGGCCAAGAAAAACTAGCCGTTGGGATCCAAATCAGCAGTCTGCACTGCTGTCGGTCGACCGCCCGGTCGACCAGCCAATGGTCAGATTTCTGACCGTTGGGCCATCAGTCGACCGTGACCTGATACAG
Organism: Agave tequilana; assembly: GCA_038442645.1. Taxonomy (NCBI): domain Eukaryota; kingdom Viridiplantae; phylum Streptophyta; class Magnoliopsida; order Asparagales; family Asparagaceae; genus Agave; species Agave tequilana. Next base: position 122,512 of record JAVJIF010009154.1, on the reverse strand, counting down.
AGAGCAGAGCTCTCTGTTGGTTGACCGCCCGGTCGACCGGGGCCATTTCCAGAGAGCAGAACTCTCTGGCGGTTGGCCGGGTCGGTCGACCGGCCCTCCAGCCAAACAAGGCGTGCACGTTTTGTGCACGTTGGTCGACCGCCCGGTCGACCGACCTCTGGCTCGGTCGACCGGCTGAAGGCCAGAAAATTGTTTTTGGGATTGAAAAACTTGACTTTTTATCTTTAATAAAATCCCATAAATCAACAAAAAATTTACAAAAATAAGTTCAATAATATACTTTGATAAACAAACATGTTTGGGTAAAAATCAAAACATGTTACAAACATTTTGGACTATTTTTGTAACTTAGAAATTTTGGCTTAAAACAAAATCCGTATTTTTTCAAATTGATTTTTCCAAAACTTCTCCAGATACAAAAACAAGATATTTTAAACATTTTTAAAGCTTAGTGTGTATGGATATGATCCATTATACATATATGATGAATATCCATATTTTTGACATTAAGCTCTAAAATAGTTTTGAGTAAAACACATGTATATATGAAACTCTTAAAATCAAAACGGTATTTTTCCAAAATGAAAACTCTTTTGTATTTTTTCAAAATGAAAACTCTATGATGAAAACACATCTAAATCTTGTGTGTGAGTGTATATGATACTTGAGCAATCCACCAACTATTCTATCCTTTACATTTTATCTAAAAACAAAATCTTAACAAAACAAACCTAGACACAAATCTTCTCTTAAAGGTCTTCACTTGAAGTCTTCTTCTCCTTCTTGACTTGGTTCAAACTTTGATCCAAAGAGCTAGACTCCTCTTGAGTACTTGATGTGGTCTTGATGCACAAGCTCTTGAATCAACATGTGCTAGCTCCAAAACTTGACTTGAAATTCTTTGTTGAAGCTAAACACCTACTAAGATCTTGATCATAAATCTGAGACTAATTAAACATAAGATCATTAGTACTATAACTACATGAGTTAATCATCATCAAAACTAGAGTGATGGGCCTTTGGGCCAACAATCTCCCCATTTTTGATGATGACAAAACTCATAGAGTTATATATGCATGGATTAAAGTTAAGCTTCATAGAAGCTCCCCTTAACTCATGCATGACAATAAATAAATAGATATGGCATTAAAAGTGCATAAAACTAAACAAATGTATATGCATCAATAGGGTGAGAGAAGCATGCATAAATTAGAAGTTCTTTTTTCAAAAACTTTCTCCCCCTTTTGTTTAAACCTTCAAAAGCATTCTCTCCATTTTGTAAGACACAAGATGCATAAACTCAATATATAAACTCAATATATGAAAAAACATAAATATGCATATATAAACTCAAAATCTTTCTCCCTCTTTTTGTCAATCATCAACAAAGGGGTGAAAACCAAATTAACAAGAAAGATATATATGCGATATACATTCATGAAGAGGAAGACGCTAAGTTAGCTTCCCTACATACATGCATTACATGAAGAAGGGATGACAAGCCCTAACTCACATAACGCATAATATATAATGCATAAGTGGAGATGTGAGGCTCCCCCTACACACGTGTATCACATAAGGAAGAGATGTCAACCTCCTCAATATAAGATGCACTCAACATGAATCTATATGTAGAAGAGATGTTAAGCTTCCCTTGCATATAGACAATACATATTAAAACATTTTTAACCCAAATTTTGATAATTACTTACACAAATTTTGAAATCTCTTAAATCAAATTTGAGATATCATTTGATCAACATTTTACCAATTGTAAATAAACAATACAAATTTTTAATTTTCTTAAATCAACAAACCAATTTGAGATATCACAAGATTCTGATACCATATGAAATAGGAAATATGTGATACCAATTGAAATTGAAACACTTGTACATTTTTATATCAATGAAGGGAAATATTTTGAAACATATATACCAATTTAAATATATGGTAAATTTTTGATACCAAATAGGTAAAACATATTTATACCAAATGAAATTTAAACCTAATTCAAAATTGAAACATATTGATACCAATTGAAGTATATGGTAAATTTTGATATCAATAAAAATACAAATTGAAAATAATGCATAAGCTTATTAAAGTATCAATTGAGATACCAATTGAAAATCAAGATTTAAATTAAGCTTAGTATAAACAAACTTTGTGCTTTAAACATGTAAATATCATGTAAATCAAGCACAAACACATCATATATATGTATGAAAATTAAAATACCAATAGAAATTGATATTATTTGAAATCTAAAGCATACATATATAGAAACAAATTATGAGCATACAAAAAAATTGTCAATTGTGATACCAATTGAAAATATGATGAGAAGCAAGTGTATAACTTATAAAAATTTACCCTTTTCATGCACATGATAAAAGATATATAATTTGAGCATACAAGACATGGTCGCCCATCCATCGCCCTTGAAGGGGTTGGTAGGGGTTTTCAAAAACAAGAGTATGAAAAATATTTTAGCATTGAAAAACACTACCAAATGAAGAATACATAACTAGTTAAAAGTAATTTTTGAAAAACTTGTTAAAGATCCTTCAAACATGAAAACAAATCATATATATCTCATGAATTATACTAAATACACAAATATTGTCACTCAAGATCGATAAAGCTAAAAATGCTCATGAGAACATAGTCATGAGAAAACAAATAAAATGTGAGTGTACACATCATGTGAATAGTATATTCAGGAAAATAGTCAATAAGGCTCAAAATAAACATGAATATCATTTTATTAAAAACATGAAAAACATGAAAATTTATTTTCATTAAAAACAAACTTCAAGGCATATGTATGATTTATCCAAGGTTAACAATATGCGTACATATCCTAAACTGAAATGAGTCCATAATGTAATTTGCATGAAAGCAAGTGACTCAAGGGCATACATTTATATTTATTAGTTTTGAACAAAAATTACATATACATGAAGTAAAATATGAAAATAGGCAAAACAAGTGTAAATGAGTGAATCATCAAAATTAGGCTATACAAGTGCATGTAGTGAGTACAAATGAGCAATGACGTGCAAACATATATGAATCAAATTGTTGCTCACTACTTGTACAAGTATATACACAAGTTTTGACAAAAACTATATCTAAATAAGTATTTACCACATGAAGCACAAAACATGATTATTTTAACAAACACTAACACATGCTAAAAATCATCAATTATAAAAGCATATAAATAGAATAGGAGTTTAGAGATAGTTATCAAATCAAAGAACTATACTCTAAGTCTCCAAAACATGGTGGTCCTTCCACCAAACCTTCCTTGATAGCGGTGCATCAATATGTGTGTCTATCTAGTCCATGTGCATCCACCACTAAGGCACCAAACCTCTCACGTCATGTGAGAGCCCACACCTACTTCAAACACAAAAGGTGGGGATTTTGATACCCATTTTCTTTTGGGTCATCGAGGGTTAGAATTGTAAGGAACCCAAACATTCTTATTATCAAAATTTAAAGAATTTATTCTATCATAACAAAATCTTGCTAAATGGCCTTTGCGGCCGCAATGTGTACACTTGTACACTCTATCATGCATATGTGTATGAGTGTGATCATGACGTGCAAAGTGTGCATATGCATGTTGTGGGTGATGTGCATGAACATGTGAAGCTTATTTCCTTTGAAACAAGGTTTCCAATCTAGAATGGTTAAATGCACATTTGCTCAAAGTTGAGCTCAAACAATCTATTTTATTTTTCAAAAATTTAACTTCATTTTTATCAATGGTTCTGGCATGAAAAACTTGATCAACAATCTTTTTCTTTTTAGAAACATTTTTTTCTCTTTTGAAATAACTTTTCTTTTTAAAGAGTTGTTTTCTTGCAAAGCAATTTCTTTTTGTTTTTCTACCAAAACAATTTTATCTTTCAAAGAAGTATTTCCTTCATAAAGATCATTTAGCTTAGAGGACAAGGAAATATTCTCATTTTTCAAAAATTCATTTTCTTTAGAAATGCATTCTAATTTATTTTGAAATGAATCTTTTTCTTTTAACAAGCAATCAAATTTATTTTTCATTTTCTTATTATCCTTTTTAAGCATGTCATATTTTTTCTAGAAGTTGTTGACAAAATGAAGCAAGTTTATTAGAAGACATATCAACATCCTCTTCTAGCTCGGATTCGGTATTTACCTCAAGGGGTTATCCCCTTGGACCATGTAGCATACGTTGGAAGCTTCACTTCCAACATCCGAGTCGCTCCCCGCAAGTATTACTCTTGTTCGCCAAGGGAGACTATGGTGTTCCAAACTACAAAAGCCGAATCAAGATTAGAAACCCAAGATAAATATTCATCATTTAGGGTACTCTTTAATATATGGATGGCTTTTATATTAGCCTCAAGATACTTGCTATTTGAACAATATGAATCTTTAATAGTAGTAAGATAAACATGAATACCTAGGCCTTTGAGGTACAATGACATCTTAACTTTTCAAGTTTGGATGTTAAGAATTTCAAAAGTGGGAGGTGACATGAAGTCCATGTGCGTGTAAACAAATATTGTGATTAGCTATAAATGAGGATATTTAACTCTAGGTTGTTGGACCCAAATCAAGAGCACGAGGCTCTGATACCAATTGAAATCATTTAGAGGGGGGGGGGGTGAATAGGTGACTAGCTAATCTAATGGTGAATTAGTGCGGAATTAAAACTATTTATGCAACCTAAAAATTCTTATACACAACACACCAAGTATAACCTAAGAGTGTAGCCGAATTCCCCGTGAAGGGCTCTGGACTTTCTCCTCAAGATTCCTCTAAATAAGAGTTGAGGTGCCGCTTTGGCTCTCTTGGTTGAATACAAGTGTGAGCAAACAATCCCCAAGCACATAACAATGTAAGCAGAAATATATCAAGCAAGTAAAGATATGAGCTATAAGCATAAGCAAGATATAAAGATAAGTGAGAGATAGAGAGAGTAATCGCAAACACGGGAGAATTGTTTCGAGGTTTGAGCACACTTGCTCTACGTCCTCGCCTTCAACACTATGAAGGATTTCTACTAAAAACCGATCCCACCGGATCACTCGGTGCCGCAACACCTACAAGCGAGTTCACACTAGAACTCCTTTGGACTCTCTAGTCCCTCTCTTGTTCCCGTAAGAACAACACATCGCAAGCACGCGAGCTTGCCGAGGCTGCACCTCTACAATGAGCTCTCACTAAACTCGAAACACCGCGAATTCGCAAGTCCGCCTCCTCAAAACAAGAATGAGAACTTTGGTGATCACAACACTTTGATCACCTAAAATCACTCTCACAACAACTCTCCTATAGGGTAGATATATCAATAGAAAGCTCAAGTTGTGAGAAAAACAAGGATTGAATTTGTGGTGAAAAACACAAGAAATCATTTTTGAAAACTCTTGATAAACTCTCCTTTTGAATGAAAGTATTTGGCTCTAAAACAAGTGGAGATAAACACTTAATAGAGTAGGAAAAACTAGCTCAAAAATCCTCTCTAAATCTTGTAGAAAACAGTCCAAGGGAACCCCTTTATATAGGCTAAGAAAAATTAACCGATGGGGTCCAAATCAGTAGTCTGCACTGTTGTCGGTCAACCACCCGGTTGACTGGCTAACAGTCAAATTTTTGACTGTTGGGCCAGCGGTCGACCGCCCGGTCGAACGTGGCCTGGATACAGAGAGCAGAGCTCTTTGTCGGTCGACCGCCCGGTCGACCGGGGCTATTTCCAGAGAGCAGAACTCTCTGGCGGTCGACTGGGTCGGTCGATCAGCCCTCCAGCCAAACAAGGCGTGCACGTTTTGTGTACGTTGGTCGACCGCCCGGTCGACCTACCTCTGGCTCGGTTGACCGTGCAGTCGACTGGCTGAAGGCCAGAAAACTGTTTTGAGATTTAAAAACTTGACTTTTTATCTTTAAAAAAATCCCATAAATCAACAAAAAATCTACAAAAATAAGTTCAATAATATACTTTGATAAACAAACATGTTTGGGTAAAAATCAAAATATGTTACAAACATTTTGAACTATTTTTGTGACTTAGAAATTTTGGCTTAAAACAAAATCCTTATTTTTTCAAATTGATTTTTTCAAAACTTCTCCAAATATAAAAACAAGATATTTTAAACATTTTTAAAGCTTAGTGTGTATGGATATGATCCATTACACATATATGATGAAATATCCATGTTTTTGACATTAAGCTCTAAAATAGTTTTGGTTAAAACACATGTATATATGAAACTCCAAAAACCAAAACGGTATTTTTTCAAAATGAAAACTCTTTTGTATTTTTTCAAAATGAAAACTCTATGCTGAAAACACATCTAAATCTTGTGTGTGAGTGTATATGATACTTGAGCAATTTACCAACTATCTATCCTTTACATTTTATCTAAAAACAAAATCTTAACAAAACAAACCTAGACACAAGTCTTCTCTTGAAGGTCTTCACTTGAAGTCTTCTTCTCCTTCTTGGCTTGGTCTAAACTTTGATCCAAAGAGCTAGACTCCTTTTGAGTACTTGACGTGGTCTTGATGCACAAGCTCTTGAATCAACATGTGTTAGCTCCAAAACTTTACTTGAAATCCTTTGTTGAAGCTAAACACCTACTAAGATCTTGATCACAAATTTGAGACTAATTAAACACAAGATCATTAGTACTATAACTACATGAGTTAATCATCATCAGAACTAGAGTGATAGGCCTTTGGGCCAACAGCAAGCACACTATCTTGCCGAGGCCGCACCTCTACACCGAGCTCCCACAAGAACTCAAAACAACACGAACCTGCAAGTTCTCCTCCTCAAATACAAAGTAGAACACTTTGGTGATCTCAACACTTTGATCACCAGAAACACTCTCACAACAACTCTCCTATAGGATAGATATGGCAATGAAAAGCTCAAGTATGTGTGAGAAAAACTAGAATAGATTTGTGATGAAAAACTTAAGAAATTTCTTTTGAAAACACTCTTGATAAACTCTCCTTTTGATATGAAAGTTTTAGCTCTAAAACAAGTGGAGATGAACACTCAGAAAGGTAGGAAAAACTAGCTTAAAAACCCACTTAAAATATTGTATAAAACAGTCCAAGGGAACCCCAATTTATAGGCCGCCAAAATCTAGCCGTTGGGGTACAAATCAGCAGCTGACGCTGCTGTCGGTCGACCGCCCTGTCGACCGCCAACGGTCAGATTCTGACCGTTAGGAAAAGCGGTCGACCGGACGGTCGACCGTTATAGGGCATTGACCTATCGGTCGACCGCCCGGTCGACCGGGGCCATTTACAGAAAGCAGGGCTCTCTGGCGGTCGACCGTGCGGTCGGCCGGCCCTTGGCTGTGCATGTTTGTGCACATCAGTCGACCGCCCAGTCGACCGACTTCTGGCTCGATCGACCGGCCCGGTCGACCGCCAGAAGACCTGGTCAGCCATATATAGGGATTAAAACTTGGTTTTGTATTATCTTATAAAATTCCAATAAAATCACTAAAAATCTACAAAAATAAGTTCTTTAACATACTTTTATATACAAACATGTTTGATTTAAAAATCAAGACATATTACAAATATTTTGAACTATTTTTGTGATATAGAAATTTTGGCTTAAACAAAAATCTGTATTTTTCAAAAACAATCTCCAAATTGAAAAATGATTTTTCTAAAACTTCTCCAAATAGAAAAACAAAATATTTTAAATACTTTTGAAGCTTAGTGTGTATGGATATGATCCACTACACATATGAGATAAAATATCTATGTTTTTAACAATAAGCTCTAAAATAAGTTTTGATAAAACACATGTATACTTTGAAGCTTAAAAACCAAAACGGTATTTTCTAAGGCACATATAAATTTTGTGTGTGTGTGTAAATGAACTTGAGCAATCCATCAATTAATCTATCCTTTAAATTTTATCTAAAAATAAAATCTTAACACTTACAAACACGACACTAGTCTTTTTGAAAATCTTCTCTTGAAAATCTTCTTCTCCTTTTTGACTTGGTCCAAACCTTGATCCAATGAGCTAGACTCCTCTTGAGCACTTGATGTGCGAGCTCTTGAATCAACACATGCTTGCTCCAAAATTTAACTTCAAATCCTTTGTTGAAGCTAAACACCTACTAAGATCTTGATCAAATATCTGAGATTAATTAAACACAAGATCATTAGTACTATAACTACATGAGTTAATCTTCATCAAAACTAGAGTGATTGGCCTCTGGGCCAACAATCTTTCCCTTTTTGATGATAACAAAACTCATGGAGTTATATATGCATGCATTAAATAAGAAAATAAACATGCATATATAAATTCTCAAAATTCTTCTCCCTCTTTTGTCAATTCATCAACAAAGGGGCGAAAACAAACCAAACAATAAAGATATATATATGTGATATACATTCATGAAGAAGAGAGACGTAAAGTTAGCTCCTCCTGCATACATTCTTACATGAAAAAGAGATGACTAAACCCTAATCACATAACGCATAATATACAATGTATAAAAAGAGATGTGAAGCTCCCACTACATACGTGTACTACATACCAAAGAGTGGTCAATCACTTCTTATGAAAAGTACACTCAACATGAATCTATATATGGAGAAGATGTTAAGCTTCCCTTGCATATAAGCAATATATATCTAAACATTATGAAATCTCTTTAAAACAAATTTATGATACCAATTAAAAATATACCAATTTATGATAAAGGTATATATCGAAACATCATGATACCAATTTATGATACCAATTGAAAATAAACAAAATTTTAAGATACCAAAAGATACCAATTGAATATATCTTGTAAATTTTTGATACCAATGAAAAATGAAACATTGTACATTTTTGATGTCAATTGAAATATATATTATAAATCTTGATACCAATTGAAAGTAAAAACCAATTGAAAATACAAGCCAATTTTTTTTGGGTAAACACAAATTATTTTGTAATAAGGATACCAAATTTAGAATAATACCAATTTAAGATTTTTGATACCAATATTGAAAATGTCAGCATATATCAAAACAAAGTATTTTTCATTATAAAGAATGAGAATAGGATACTAATTGAAAATAAAAACCAATTGAAAGATAAAACATAAATTTTTCTCCCGCTTTATGAAATACTAATAAAAATGATGCATAAGCTTGTATAAGATACCAATTGAAAAATAATTGACATTAAGGACTAAATCAAGTTTAGCTTAAACATAATTTGTGCTTTAAGATGTAAAGATATTATAAGCACAATCAAATCATATATATATGTATGAAAATATAAATACCAATGGAAATTGATACTATTTAAAGTTTGAACTATACATATATAGAAAACACAAATATGAGTATACGAACATAAAAATATCAATTGTGATACCAATTGAAAACATAATGAGGATCAAGTGCATAACTCATAATTACCTCCCTATTCATGCACATGTTAAAAAGATTTTCAATTTGAGCATACAAAACATGGTCGCCCATCCAACTGCCCTTTGGAAGGTAGGGGTTTTCAAAAATAGGATTTGAAAATATTTTAACATGTTTGAAAATCACTACCAATTGAAGAATACGAACTAGTTTTATGATAATCTTGAAAACTAGTATGAAGTTCTTCAAGCAAGAAATAAAATAAGAATAAATCCATGAAAACATGAGAATCACACGATCATCGACAATCACATATCAATAAGCTCATATAACCTCATGAAACAAAATTCATGAGATAACATCAAACATAGAGTGTAAAAAGTCATGTAATCAAAAAAATCATGAAAATAGGCAATAAGGCTCATACGAAATTCCTTACCAAAATATGGAAGTCATCAAAACTAAATATACTTCAAGGTATATGTATGTTTAGTTAAAACTCAAAGTATACATACATATCCCTAACACGAATGAGCCCATAATAGAATTTGCATGAAAAGCAAGTGACTCAAGGGTATACATGTATATCTTAAGTTTTAAATAAAATTAACATATGCATGAAGCTAAACATATTTTCATTAAAAACATGTACAAAACCGGGAATACAAGTTACAATACAAGAATCATCAAAACTAAGCTATACTAGTACATCTAATGGGTACAAATGAGTAATTAAGTACAAACATACAAGAATCAAATGTGACTCATTAGTTATACAAGTATATACACAAGTTTTAATGAAAAACTATATTTAAACATGTAATCAAAACATGAAGTGCAAAAATATGAACAAACATGATCATTAAGGTAAAAGCATGTGCATTAGAGTTAGGATATACACAATAGCTAAACTAAAGTGAGAACACAAAAATATAAATCCATATAAACATGGGTGTATCTCAAACACTATATGTATATCTCAAGTTTAATTAACATTGCATTTAACCAAAACATGCTTAAAAATCAATAAATGAAAGCATGTAAACTAAAAAGGAGTTAGAGATAGTTACTAAAACTATTAGGGCTAATCTCTAAATCTTCAAATCATGGTGGTCCTCCCACCAAACTTCCTTAAAGGTGACGCATCCAAAGTAGCGTCCATTGAGCACAAAAGCATCCACCATCAAGGCACCAATATTCTCACGTCAAGTGAGAGCCCACACCTATATCAAATACAATATGGGTGGATTTTGGTACCCATACTTGATTGAGGTTTTACCTGCACACAAGAATACAAATTTCAGATCTAAGAATAGGATGTGCAAGGTACTCAATTCTACCGCTATAGCAAGTGGCTATGCGGGTCGTGATCCACAGGGAGGGACTAGCGCTGGAAGCTTTTTTAGTAAGTTCTCTTTTAGGTTACAAAGTGTTTGAATTAGGAAGAAGATGGTAGATTAAGAAGATGGAAAATAGATTATATATAAGGAATTGAATTGGGTGTTGTTGGTGTAAACTAAAGAAATAAAATAAAAGAAAAATAACCTAAAAATTACTTACCTCTTCAGTGCTCATATACCTTGGATTCATTGTGATGACTTACCTTGTCTTTGAAGGCAATCAAGCATGGCGTATAGGATCTTCCCCATTCACGATCTACACTACGAATAAAAGGCTAACAAAGAATGGTTATTCATCACCATAGGCCATCAAGAGCACTTGCAATGGCGAAGCAGTCTCGAGGCTATCGAATTCACTTGGATTACAAACACATCAGAGAAAAGTAAAAAAAACAAGAGTAAAGAAGAAAAAGAAACTTCGATTCGATTCTAATAACAATGAAAGAAAAGACTTACTTACACCGATGTCACCCTCAGTACAAGCTTGATCTCCTTCCTCCATGAAACTCGTTTCTCCTCTCAGTTACATAAAGAAAAGCAAAAATTACATAAAAAAAAAACCTAAGTTACAAACTACAAATTAGAGAGAAAATTTAAAGAAAAACTCTAAGCTCCCGTCTCTGGATCTGCCCTTGAGCTTCTGAGATCTGCCCTTCCTCTATTGCTATGCAGGGGTATTTATAGGAGAAAACTAGAGGATAAGAAGCGTATGAAGATAAGAGGAGCAAAATATCTCTGAATTTAAAATTTTCTTTTATCTCCAAACTTGTTTTGACTTATCCATAGAAGTTCAAATCTGTCCTGCAACTTGTTATCATGTTAATAGCCGAATATAGCTTATCTTCTGACTGAATTGGAAAGTTTGATCAACAGAGTTGTAGGCCTTCAAATCTTCTTTCTGGAGCATCTTGAATCATCAGATTTGCATATCTGTAGCAAAAGTTATGATCTGAATACTAAAACGTGTACAGTCTGAATCCGAATTTTTTGAATTTTTATCTTTGCACTCTTCTCCTTTTATCTTTATCCTTGTCCTGCAAGTAATTAGGATTGGGTAGAAGTCTATCCCTTTCCTCTTCTTTTAGTAATTGCAACATTTGCATTGGGCTTGGACATGGGCTTTTGTGGGCTTCTTTTGGGCTTTTATTTCTTTATTTTTTATTACTCAAGGCCTGCACACAATAAATTATAAAACATTAGTAATAGTGCATAATTGTAGGAATAAATATGAAAATGTGATAGTAAATGTAGTGATAAATTTGCATTGTTTACTACCTATCACACCCCCACACTTATCTTTTTGCTCGTCCTCGAGTAAAAATCAAAAAGAAAAGAAAAACTAATCTATCCTAACTCACTTTCGTAGGCATCACGGTTGCACTTAGCACGTGCAACAAGCCGTTAAACCCCTAGGTTACCCTAGAGGACGAGTGTTGTCTCGTGAGGGTTTTCAGCGGATTACACCCACAAAATCCATAAAAAGGAAAATATTTGAAATATGTTTGAAGAAACTAAGTAATCTATAAGTTTTTAGGATTATCATTTTTATTCATTCTTAAACTTAGTCTTTATATAGTAAATTGTTATCCTTTTTAGGTAAGAATCAAAATTGAATTTTTGTATAGTCTCTTTCGTTACCAAAAGTCATATGCATCCTTGTGAATCTTTCCTAGGAATTCCTTAACTTGGACTCTCATGCCTCTTTATTATTATTATTTTTTTCTCTTTCTTTTAATATGTATAACTCATCTAATTTTCTTTCGTGTAAGCATGAAGGCTTCTTGAGGCCCTCATACCTAACTAATTGACTATTAGATGTGTTAGTACATATAAAAGTAATTTTTCTTAGTTTCCTTAGGCTTTCTAATCCACCCATGTAGCGAACTTAAAGTCGGTGGCTCCCAAACTAGTTGGTCTTAGGGCACCGGGTGAGAAAACACCCCACGGACTCAAATTCGAGTGAACTAGGCCACAAAACTAAGGACTTTATTTCATAAAATCACCTTTAGGCATGAATACTTATGCTTCTTGAGGCACATGTATCCAGCTTAATCAGTGAATTTCCTTTTTATTATTATTATTATTTTTTTAAAATTTTTTTATAGGGCACAAGAGTCTTTGTCTTAGAATCCTAGATATGTAAATGTATTAGGTATGCACATTTCATTAAGGTAAAAATCAAGACTAATTACTTATTCAATTTTTTCTCCTATACCTAAAAATTCAACAATTTATTTATTTTGACCAAGTTTTTAGAAATCCTAATCATGATTTTCCTAATTCTTAAGACTAACTTAGATTTCTTTCAAAAGATAAGTCAAAATATTGTCCTTTTTTTTTTGAAAATTTTGTTAGTTTCTACCTATGTTAGTATATTAGTAAAGCCTCCCCCCACACTTTATATATATACGTACAATCGGGTGATCACTGATAGGTAGTAAAAAGTGCATATTTATCACCACATTTACTATCATATTTCCCTATTTATTCTTTTAATTATGCACTATTACTAATATTTTATTATTTAATGTGTGCAGGCCTTGAGTAATTAAAAAATAAAGAAATAAAGCCTGAATGAAGCCCAAAAGCCCAAAAAGTCCACAAGCCTACATGCATGATTTATTTTAGTAATTTAGAAGTTTCTATCTTATCTAACCTAATCTAAACATGGATTTTAAATTATTAATTTAAAATCTAGGGGAGGAGAAGGAAGAATAAAGTAGGACTCCTAATTGCTTAAATCTGAGGGGAGAAAGACTTGAAGATAAAGATAAAGGGACCAAATTCTTTTTAAATTCAGATTCGGATTCAGACTGTACACATTTTAGTATTCAGATTATAATTTTTGCTACAGATATTCAAATCCGATGATTCAAGATGCTCCAGAAATAAGACTTGAAGGACTACAACTCTTATGTTGATCAAACTTTCCAATTAAGTCGGCAGATAAGCCATATTCTGTGATCAACATGATAACACGTTGCAGGACAGATTTGAACTTCTATGGATAAGTCAAAACAAGTTTGGAGATAAAAAAAGAATTCAAATTCAGAGATATTTTGCTCCTCTTATCTTCATACGCTTCTTATCCTCTGGTTTTCTCCTATAAATACCCCTGCATAGCAACAGAGGAAGGGCAGATCTCAGAAGCTCAAGGGCAGGTGCAGAAACGAGCTTAGGGTTTTTCTTTAGATTTTCTCTCTAATTTGTAGTTTGTAACTTAGGTTTTTTTTAGTTTTCTTTTATGTAACTGAGAGGAGAGACGAGTTTCATGGAGGAAGGAGATCAAGCTTGTACTGAGGTGACATCGGTGTAAGTAAGTTTTTTCTTCCATTGTTATAAGAATCAAATCGAAGTTTCTGTTTCTTCTTTACTCTTGTTTTCGTTTATTTTCCTCTAATGTGTTTGTAATCCAAGTGAACTCAATAACCTCGAGACTGCTTCGCCATTGCAAGTGCTCTTGATGGCCTATGGTGATGAATAACCATTCTTTGTTAGTTTAGCTCGCCTTTTATTCGTAGTGTAGATCGTGAATGGGGAAGATCCCATACGCCATGCTTGATTGCCTTCAGAGACAAGGTAAGTCGTCGCAATGAATCCAAGGTATATGAGCACTGAAGAGGTAAGTAATTTTTAGGTTATTTTTCTTTTCTTTTATTTCTTTAGTTTAGATCACCAACACTAACAACACCCAATTCAATTCCTTGTATATAATCTATTTTCTATCTTCTTAATCTACCATCTTCTTCCTAATTCAAACACTTTGTAACCTAAAAGAGAACTTACTAAAAAAGCTTCCATCGCTAGTCCCTCCCTGTGGATCACGACCCGCATAGCCACTTGCTATAGCGGTAGAATTGAGCACCTTGCACATCCTATTCTTAAATCTGAAATACTATATTTTGTGTGCAGGTAAAAACTCAATCATAGGGCACAAGAGTCTTTGTCTTAGAATCCTAGATATGTAAATGTATTAGGTATGCACATTTCATTAAGGTAAAAATCAAGACTAATTACTTATTCAATTTTTTCTCCTATACCTAAAAATTCAACAATTTATTTATTTTGACCAAGTTTTTAGAAATCCTAATCATGATTTTCCTAATTCTTAAAACTAACCTAGATTTCTTTCAAAAGATAAGTCAAAATATTTTCCTTTTTTTTTGAAAATTTTGTTAGTTTCTACCTATGTTAGTATGTTAGTAAAGCCTCCCCCCACACTTATCTCATGCATTGTCCTCAATGTATGAATGAATGCATGTATGCATGAAACAGAAGAAAGGGAAGGCAGATGTTACCTCAAGGTGGTGGTTCCGGTGGTGGTCTAATTGGTCCACGAAATGCGGCCCAATATACTTTTTGTGAAATTCGGAGGAACCACCAGAAATCTCTCTTGTATAACCCACTAAAATGTATGTATGATCATTTTTTAAAAATTTCACCCCATCAAATTTTTAAATTTCATAATTATTTTCAGAGTCAATTGTGTCAACCGCCTTGTCCCAAAATGGAGTGTGAAAAGATGGAATGATTGACTTGGACGTCAGAAGTACGGGAACGAATACCGACTCAGGAAAGAAACTTAAATCAAGTAAGGGTTCAGGAGTCGAGCTTGGTTCAATAAGTGTGTCCAAGTCAAGAAGTTGAAACTCAAGTCCACATTTATTTTCCAACAATGGAATGTGACTTAATATTAGTGATTCAAGTTCAGGAATGATAGGTGTGGGAATCAAAACTGACTCTAAAATATTACCTAAGTCGGGTAACAAAACAGGAGTCAATATTGATTCGGGAATTTGAACTTGATCACAGATTTGAGAATCTAGGTCACATTTCTCATTGAGTTCAATGTCATAAAAATGAGAACTTGCCAATTTATCCATGGGACTTTCAAAATTATAAAATTGGTCAAGTTCAATATGATCATCAAAAATGGGTGATTCAATTTCATGATGAATTGGCACAGGATCCAATGTTGACTCGGGGAAAAGATTGAAATCAGGTGGAGACACCGGAGTCATTATTGAATTAGGAAGTAAAATTGAATCACTAAGTGGAGGTTCATGATCATATTCATTTTCAAGTTCAATTTCAGGAAAGGAATAACTTGCCAAACTGTCAATGTCATTTCCAAAATTTGGAGTTTGGGCAAGTTCAAATGATTGTACTGAAATAGAATCTTGTTTTCCAAAGCAACGTGACTCTTCGGCTCTAAGAGAATGGTTAGCGATATCAGAAATGGCCGAACGATGAGAACGTAAAGTTTGAACCGTCATATCTATTTCATGATTACGAGCTAATCTAGCCTGAGTCATGGCTTCAAGCATCTTTTCATAGTCGATTGGTGCATCATTTTGTTGTGATTGGACTTGAAAAGATGAAGTGTTGTTGTGACAATCGTGATGAAATTGTGAGTCGGTCAGATTCTGTGATTGTTGCTTGGACTCACGCATACTCATCATTTCCAAGATAGATGATTTTCTATTTTGAACAGGTGGATCTGAGTATGAATCTTGGAAATATTGTGGACAAGGTGGATAAGGAGGACAAGTTGGTTGAAGATTGGACTCGGGGGAAGCGAAACCCCATGGACTTTGTGAAGATTTGAAATTGTTAGGAAAATTATGATCATAAGATAGGGGGCATGGGTTATATTCATTCGGATAAGACCATTCCGGCACACTAGGTTGGTTAAAGTTAGGATGTGCCGGGTTGGTAATATCCGAAAAAGAGGTTAGTGTGTAATATGGATTAAAATTGAAAACATTGTTGTTATAGGCCATATCACACAATACAAACACAAACAAACAAAAAAGAAAAAAAATTCTAACCTAAGTTAGGGTAGACCTATGACCTAGATGACTCCTAACTGGTTAGACAGTCCACGGGAGGTATAATACAGACTTTGACCACAAGTTAATCAGCCAGGTCAGGGCAAGATTGGTGGGAGTTTTCCATCAAAGACGTTCCTTAATTAAATAACCACCAATCTTCGGGCTTTCGGCCCTCAATCTCCTTCCTAGACACTGATTTAGCAGGAGTCAAATTTCAACACCGTTCCCCCTTAGGATAATCTCCTAATTGAGTCCGAGATGTCCCTAGGGCCAACGTCTACTCATTTTTAGTTAGGCTTGGGTTAGTGAGTGAGGAGATTGTTTGTGGGCCAAGGAAGGGTGATGAAATCTGTAATATCCCTAATCTAATAATACTGTATTTTATTTTTCTACAAGTATTTATTTTATTTTACTAGTTATTTTAGTATTATTTGCTAACTTGATTTATTATCATTATTAGTATTAGTATTAGGTATGACTTGTAGACTCTTATTGCTTATATTTAATTATTTTAAATTATTATTAATGGGTATTATTATTATTTTCATCCCAATCCCAATAAGCTCAGCCCATTCTCCTTTTCCTTTTATTTTCTTCTCTTTTTATGCTAAGTCCACATGAGCCAAGCCCACTTCTTATTTTCATTCATTTTCTTCTCCTTTTCCTATTTTTCTTTAAACCCAAAAACTAAGCCCATAAGCCCACTACCTATTTTTCTTATCCTTCATATTATTTATTTCTCTTAACTAAAGCCCAATAATCTATAACCCATTACCATTAAGATTCTTACCCATTAACCTAAAACCCAATCCTAATCCTAATCTTATTTTCAAAATCATGATCTTAATAAATCCTAATCCAAATCTAAATCTATAATCTAATTTAAATATTTATTCATGATTCAAATTTCAATCCAAATTCCCATCCTAATCCTATCTTACTAAATTAAGCAATCTAAACCTAATTAGAATTCTAGTTTCTAAAATTCCTAATAATCTATATAAAGACCCTAAACTTCTTCTCTTTTTCTACCTTCAAAAGAATCATGACCTAATTCTCTCCATCCCTTTCTTTCTCTTCTACCTCAATAGAAACCCTAATCCAACTCTTTCCACTTTCGTCTTTCTTTTCTCCTCATGAACAAAAGATCTTGAAGTGCAAATTGAGGAGCATGCTAAGGGATTAAAGATCAAGTAAGTAATTTATTTTATCAAAATTTATTTGATATAAATTGTTTATTAAAATCATGTCCTATTATAATCCCCATGAATATTTTTAATATCAAAACCTAATCTATAATCCAACTAAAATAACATGTAGATATATCAACCCATAATTTAATTTTAATAATTTTCTAAGAAAAAAAAAGAAAAGAAGAAAGAAAGTGAAAGAATTTGTATATTTAATTAATTGATTAAAAATATCAAAATAAAATAGAGAAAAATATAAATAATATTTACAGCACTTTTACTTTCTATGATAAAGTTTTAGACATATAGCAACATGAAATTAAATTCAAATCCCCCACTTTAAAATCATTTCTCCTTAATGATAAATCTAGAACCGTTAAGTACTTTAATAATTTAAAGCCTATTAAAAATCAAACAAAAAATTAGAAATTGGTTTAAATTAAACCTACTAAATTCACTAAACCTAAGAATCATATTTCTAACCCCTAAACTAATTAACCAAGATTAAATCCCTTATAACTCCTAAGTAAAATATCTTTTTAAAAATCTAACAATTCCTATTGAATAATTCATGTAGATTTATCAAGGCCTTGTAATCTCAGTGCTTCGGACTTGGGATGGATCTCAGGTGAGTGTTTCTCTCTCCTCTCTTTATTCATTAAGTGATTATAGATATGTTGTGCTTGTGATATGATTTGATGTGTTACATGTTTATGTGTGGAGATCACCGAGCATGAAGAGGGACGATCATCTTCCGTTTATTTTACATATTGGATGCATAGGAATATGATATGCATGATTCTTGATACATGTTAGAACCCCCATGTTTGTCCTATGAATATCTAGATGATTATTGTAGACATATCAGGATGTAGCATGAGAGTAATTGAGAGGATGGGGAGATTGAGTATATTGTGCAGGTTTTATTCAATATCAGGTTGCAGAGTAGGTTAGTCGACTTGCCCATGATTATAGTCGACTAACACCTCTGTTAGTCGACTAACCCCAGATCCCTAGTCGACTAGTATAGCTTCTAGGAGATATTGGACTCTCTGTATTTCCACTGTTAGCCGACTTGATACATATAGTAGTCGACTAATAGTTAGTGTAGTCGACTTATACCTTGCCCCTAGTCGACTAATAGGCTGACCTGGAAGTTGTATAGCTCTCTGTATCTCGGTTAGTCGACTAGTCTTACCTGTCAGTCGACTTGGCCTAGGTGTAGTCACTTGGCCCACTTGATTAGTCGACTATACCTTCTTCTAGTCGACTTGTATATAGCCCTAGTCGACTAATACCTGTCTGTCAGTTGTGCATGGTTCCTTGATGGATTGTGGACTTCACCCATGGATTATGTATTGGTTATTGATAGATGTATATGATATCGAGGGATAGATATTAGATGGAATGACTTGACTTATCATGATAGATCTTATATGCATGGATTGGATATGTTGTCTAGTGTTGGGATCTGATGTTGACCTTAATAGAAATGTGAACCCTTGAGAACTTGGGAATCCGATTAGATTGTTAGAGTGAGAGAACTAAACTTGATGATTGATATATGTTGGAACAGCAGTTTATGTATCAGATTACTCGATGTGTATTGATACTCGATTGTTATGGAACTATTGGAAATCATGAGTTGGTTGTAATGACTTGGATTCATAGTTTGGTATTTGAGGACATATTAGACATGATTGAATTAGTTGAGTTGTGACTTAGATTGATCTTGAGTTAGTAATTATCCAGAATCTATATTCTTTATGTTGAAGTTTGACTTGTATTGAGATGAGATTGACGTAGTCAGTTTATTGTTGTGACCAATTGGGATTTGTTTAGATGATATGTTGTTGATGTTGAGTACCAAGAATAGATATTCTAGACCACATGTTGTTGGAGGATATTTCATCTGTAGTTATGATTATGGAGTATGTTGACTTGTTGATATTGAGGACATACCGTATGCTTCATGTATAGTGACTGATCAATTTAGTTAGGGAGATAGAGTTGTTATGAGAGTGATCTCATTGATATTGGTGATTATAATATATGTTCAGAGTTTCATGATAGCTATTGATCGACTTTACTTATTGGTGACTTTAAGAGTGATGTATGGATGGTCTTGAGAATCTGAGTTATAGTATACTTTGACTGGATTGTTCTATTCTTGACAGTAGGTCATTACTCAGCCTGGATATCTTGTCTTACCTGTGAAACCAGACTGGTTATTATTCTTATATATATACCTGACAACTATCATGTTCATGTTACTGAAATTTGTTGGGAAAATATTATTACACGGTAACAACACCTGCATGTTCACTTGTTATATATATTCCTGTTATGCCGGTATCATGTTCCTTGATATTATATACTCCTGTTATACCGGTACCCTGACTTTCACATGTTGATATTGTTACCGTGACCACCACTGAGTCATCCCAGAGATTTAAGTAACATGTATACTAAATAATCTTGATAAACTAAAACATGATAACAAACAACTTGCAGGATTGGGGAGATTGATGGAGGAGACAGCGTCCGTATTTTGGGTGGACCTAGGATTTAGGTTGCACAGCCGAAAGAGGATTCCACTGCAGGGTTCCCGTGGGGTGACTGGCACCCCGTCATGTTTCCTGTTATGCATGTTATACGTGTACTGTTCCTATTTACATGTTCCTGACTACCTTGCGGTAGGTCCTGCTTCAGCGCCAGGAGTCTGGGCCGTGGTCTCGGGTATGCACGGGACCCACCTAAAGCATGGACAATGTCTCCAACCGATCAGTTTCAATAACTTAAGGGCATCGATTGACATGTGTGGTAGGCGTAGTATGGGATGCGTCTATTACATGTGACAATTGGTGTTCGCTGACATAATTAATAATAAACTGTTAGTGTATTGTGACTGACTGTAATCACCTGATTGTATATCTATTTATATCATTATGACAGACACATGATTGTAACCAGGACCAGACTTATGACCAGATTTGGATACCAACCTAGTGACATGTGATAGGTTACACATCTACACATCTGTTGTTTGCTACAATTACTTTACTTGTCTTGTACATATACTCTTATTCTTGCTATCTTTATTCGTGTTGCTTTCATGTATATTATTGTTCAGTTATTCATCTTGTTATTTAGTCTCTTATATTTGCAGTTGTTCTTATTATTATTTATGCACATTGTTCTTCTGCACGAGCTCTTTCCCCTTTACACACACACTCCCCATGGTCGCGTTCTGACGACCCTGGATTTGCACGTCCAGATATTGGACGATTGTTCTAATGTGCAGGTGTTCGACGAGACTGTACGTCTTGCGAGGAACTGGACGCTCATTCTTCCGTTTCTGGTATCCTCATCTCTTTTATATTTCTGCCATCTTTGATTCTACCTTTATCGCTTTCAGCTGCCATCTTCTTGTCATTATTCATCTGCTATCATTGTGTAGTCTTAAATGTATTATTGCAGTGACCATTGATTATTTATAGCTTGATCAGGTTACATTTAGGCTTAGCGTGTATACGTGGGGTATTTTCCTTACGTATATACGTCGCCGACTCGTGTCGCGCCTCCTTTTCCGCGTATTTTGGGAAGCGGGGCGTGACAAAATCCCCACCTTATCTTATTTATAGGACAAGCCCTTAAGTCAATTTGGTGCACGTGTAAAGTAATAGACAAATATTCACTCAAAAGCAGTAAATTAGCCAAGGGTGATTCCTAGTCTATATGCAATGCGAACGTACCTTGTCTCCAGCACTCTTCAAAAGAAATTTAAAAAAATTAAATAGACACGTGCCTATATGTAAGAGTCTAATTTTTTTTTTATTTTTTTGCAACAAATAGGTTACTGTTAATTAATTAGTAGTGTGCAGGGTGATCACAGAGAAAACTTAACAGAGCAGTAAACAAATATTGCAATTTGCAGCAACCTGCAGAAAACAGAGTGAGTAGTTCACTACTCAGGCCGCGAAAACGCAGCTATTGCCGCGCAACGCGGCTCTGTAGTAGGCTCTGCTGCTCTACCTTCGAGGGCAGAGGCACAGAGTTGCTATATGTCTTTTGCTGCTGTTAGTTTTCCTGTTCTCGGATCCTACAAAAAAAAAAAAATCAATAATTAGTTTTTTTTAGAGAGTAACTTACCGTCCCTCCCCGGCAACGGCGCCAATTTTGATTGAGGTTTTACCTGCACACAAGAATACAAATTTCAGATCTAAGAATAGGATGTGCAAGGTACTCAATTCTACCGCTATAGCAAGTGGCTATGCGGGTCGTGATCCACAGGGAGGGACTAGTAATGGAAGCTTTTTTAGTAAGTTCTCTTTTAGGTTACAAAGTGTTTGAATTAGGAAGAAGATGGTAGATTAAGAAGATGAAAAATAGATTATATACAAGAAATTGAATTGGGTGTTATTGGTGTAAACTAAAGAAATAAAATAAAAGAAAAATAACCTAAAAATTACTTACCTCTTCAGTGCTCATATACCTTGGATTCATTGCGATGACTTACCTCGTCTTTGAAGGCAATCAAGCATGGCATATAGGATCTTCCCCATTCACGATCTACACTACGAATAAAAGGCTAACAAAGAATGGTTATTCATCACCATAGGCCATCAAGAGCACTTGCAATGGCGAAGCAGTCTCGAGGCTATCAAATTCACTTGGATTACAAACACATCAGAGAAAAGTAAACAAAAACAAGAGTAAAGAAGAAAAAGAAACTTCAATTCGATTCTAATAACAATGAAAGAAAAGACTTACTTACACCGGTGTCACCCTCAGTACAAGCTTGATCTCCTTCCTCCATGAAACTCGTTTCTCCTCTCAGTTACATAAAGAAAAGCAAAAATTACATAAAAAAAAACCTAAGTTACAAACTACAAATTAGAGAAAAAATCTAAAGAAAAACCCTAAGCTCCCGTCTCTGGATCTGCCCTTGAGCTTCTGAGATCTGCCCTTCCTCTGTTGCTATGTAGGGGTATTTATAGGAGAAAACTAGAGGATAAGAAGCGTATGAAGATAAGAGGAACAAAATATTTTTGACTTTGAATTCTTCTTTTATCTACAAACTTGTTTTGACTTATCCATAGAAGTTCAAATCTGTCCTGCAACTTGTTATCATGTTGATCGCCGAATATAGCTTATCTTCTGACTGAATTGGAAAGTTTGATCAACAGAGTTGTAGGCCTTCAAATCTTCTTTCTGGAGCATCTTGAATCATCGGATTTGCATATCTGTAGCAAAAGTTATGATCTGAATACTAAAACGTGTACAGTCTGAATCCGAATTTTTGAATTTTTATCTTTGCACTCTTCTCCTTTTATCTTTATCTTTGTCCTGCAAGTAATTAGGATTGAGTAGAAGTCTATCCATTTCCTCTTCTTTTAGTAATTGCAACATTTGCATTGGGCTTGGACATGGGCTTTTGTGGGCTTCTTTTGGGCTTTTATTTCTTTATTTTTTATTACTCAAAGCCTGCACACAAAAAATAATAAAACATTAGTAATAGTGCAAAATTGTAGGAATAAATATGAAAATGTGATAGTAAATGTAGTGATAAATATGCATTTTTTTACTACCTATCAACACTCTATTGGGTCCATAGGGGTTAGCACCTTTGCTAACCCAAATAAATTTATTTGTAAAATTTGAATTATGTATCCTATCATAACAAAATTTTGCAAGGTGGCCCTTACGTCCACAATGTGTACATGTGTACACTCTAGCATGCACACGAGAATGAGTGTGATCATGATATGCAAAGTGTGCATATGTATGCCGTGGGTTATGTGCATGAATATGTGGAGCTTGTTTCTTTTAAAACAAGGTTTCCAATTTAGAATGGTTAAATGCACAATTACTGAAGTTGAGCTCAAATAATTAATTCTATTTTTTAAAACTTGAATCTCATTTTTATCAATAGTAGCATGAAGAGCATGGTAATAATGAGAATCAATAAACTTTTTTTTTAGAAATATTTTCCTTTTCTTTTGAAATAATTTTTCTTTTCAAAGAGTTATTTTCTTCCAAAGCAATTTCTTTTTCTTTTTCACCAAAATAATTTTATTTTTCAAAGAATTATTTCCTTCACAAATATCATTTAATTTTGAAGCTAAGGAAATATTCTCCTTTTTCAAACATTAATTTTCTTTTGAAATGCATTCAAATTTATTTTGAAAAGAATCTTTTTCTTTTAAAATGGAATCATATTTATTTTTCAATTTTTTATTATCCTTTTTAAGTAAGTCATATTTTTCAAGGAGTCGTTGACAAAATAAAGTAAGCTCATTATATGACATGTTAATATCCTCATCAAGCTCGGATTCGAAATTTACCTCAAGGAGGTTATCCCCTTGGACCTTGTAGCATATGTTGGAAGCATCACTTCCATCATCCGAGTCACTCCCTGCATAGTATTGCTTTTGTTCACCAAGGGAGACTAGAGTGTTCCATATTACAAAAGCCGAATCAACATTAGCAACCCTAGATAAGTAATCATCATTTATGGTTGACTTTAAAGCATGGATGTCTTTTGAGTTAGCCTCTAGATGTTTGCCATTTAAAATATGAATGCCTAGGGTTTTGAGGTACATTGACATCTTAACTTTGCAAGTTTGGATGTTAAGAATGTCAAACATGGGAGGTATCAAGAAATCCATGTGTGTGTAAACAAATATTGTGATTAGCTAAAAAAGAGAATCTTTAACTCTAGGTTGTTAGACCCAAATCAAGAGCACCAAGCTCTGATACCAATTAAAGTTCATCTAGAGAGGGGGAGAATAGGTGAATAGCTAATCTAATGATGAATTAATGCGGAATTAAAACTATTTAAGCAAATAAAAAATTATTAAGCTAAACACACAAGGTAAAACCAAAGAGTGTAGCCGAATTCTCAGTGAAGGGCTCTGGACTATCTCCTCAAGATTTCTCTAGATAAGAGTTGAGGTGCCGCTATGGCTCTCTTAGTTGAATACAAGTGTGAGCAAACAATCCCAAGCATGTATCTGTTGGCCCAGAGGCCCTTCACTCTAGTTTTGATGATGATTAACTCATGTAGTTATAGTTTACTAATAATCTTGTGTTTAAATAGTTTCAGTGATTGACCAAGATATTAGTAGGTGATTAGCTTCAACAAAAGAGTTTTGGAGCTTTCACATGTTGATTCAAGAGCTCGAGCGTCAAGATCGCATCTAGTACTCAGTTGGAGTCAAGCTCGTTGGATCACGTTTGGATCGAGTCGACTTAGAGAAGGAGCTCTACAAGAAGACTTCGATTTGTGTTTAGTATGCTTAGATCATTATAAAGATTAGATAGTATGCTCAAGTTCACATACACACACAAGTTTAATGTTTATTTTTCAGTTTAACCGATTTTTGGTTTTCATGTCAAAAACATAGATAGATATCTTTATATGTATATTGGATTCTATCCATATACAATATGCTTCAAAGTTGTTTATATATCTTATTTTTGTATTTACAAGAGTTTTAGAGAAAACGGTTTTCCATTTCAAAAATTCAAGTTTTGGAAAATACCGATTTTGTGTTTAAGCCAAATATCTATATCACAAAAATGGTTCAAATTGTTTATAATATGCGTTAAATTTAGTCACACATATTTATATTTCAAAGATCTTAAAGAACTTATTTTTGTGGAATTTTTCTTATTTTATGGGATTTAATTGGTATTAAATTAGACAAGTTTTCAATACCCTAATCCCCAGCCTAACTGCACTAGCAGTCAACCGGACTGTTCGACTGGACCAGTGGTCGGTCGACCAGCACGGTCGACTGATGTGCATGAGAATGTGCACATGGCCAGCCATCTCGGCCTGTCGATCGCACGGTCGACCGACTGAAAGCACCCCACTCTCGGGTGGGGGCCGGTCGACCGGGCGGTCAACCGTTGGCTTTGGCCCAGTTGACCGGGCGGTCGACGGAGGCACAACAGTCATAAAAATGATCGTTGGCCGGTCGACCGGGTGGTCGATCGGAAGGGCAATTCTGCCCTTTCCTGCTGCCAACGGGCAAATTTTTGGAGGGTTATAAATAGCCTCCTCCTTAGCTGATTTCACCAAGAATTTCAAGAGCAAATTTTCTATCTTTCCTAGTATTTTAGCAACAAGTTTTCAAAGAGTTTTTGAGTTATAAAGATATATATTTATTTGTTTTAAAATGTTGGGAAATTAAAGAAAAATAGAGTCTTTGGGAATTGGTTTTTGTTCTTCATTTCTATAGCCATTTAGAAGTTTTCCCAAGATTTTTTCTTTGTGATTTGTTTTCCAAACTCTTTGTTTTCTCACACTTGAGCTATCATATCTATTCTATCTATAGGATCTTATTTTTGTAGGAAAATTAATTTGTGGTTGTTGAGACCACCAAGAGTTGTAACCTTCCTTGTATTTGTTAGTATCCCTCTTGTGTAGAGGTGATTGTGGAGTTTGAGCTTGGTTGTGTTAGTATCCCCCTAAGTGTAGAGGTGATTGAGGTTGTTGTTTGGCTTTAAGCCTTATCCCTCTATTGTGAGGTTGATCTTGTTTTGGCTAAGTGCCCATCTCTCTAAATGTAGAGGTGATTGTTGTTGTGCCTTGCCTCTTGTATAGAGGTTGTATTTGTTGGAGAGAGGAGTTGTGTACTCCTAGTTTGTATTACCCAAATCCTCAGTGGAGGTTCCCTGTGTGGGAAGTCCTGTGCGGACGATATAGTAGAAATCCTTCTGTGTGAAGGCAGGGACACAGAGCAGTGGCTCGAACCTCGAAACATATCTTTGTGTTTGCGATTGATCCTCTATTTCTTAACTCTCTCTCTTATTTATCTTGCATTATTTCATATTGTTCATTCATACATATATGCTTGGTATTATTTATGTGCCTCACTTGTATTGAACCAAGAGAGCTTCACATAGCACCTCAACTCTTATTTAGAGGAATTTAGAGTAGATAGTCCAGAGCTCTTCACCGAGAATTCGGCTACACTCTTTGGTTACACTAAGTGTGTTGTAATTTATTTTTAATTCCGCATCATTTATCATTAGATTAGCTTTGCACTTATTCACCCCTCCTCTAAGTGTACTTTCAATTGGTATCAGAGCCTACGCTTCTGATATTAGGTTTAACCACCTAGGATCTTGGTTAGCTAATCTAGTTTTATATTTGCACACTTATTTGTTTACACACACTCATGGATTATCTTGCCTCTCCCATGTTTGATGTTTCTAACATCGATATGTGGAAGCTTAAGATGAGTATGTATCTCAAGACCCCAGGAATGCATGTTTACCTTGCCGTTACTAAGTAATCTTATCTTGGCAATAGCAAGCATATAGAGGCCAATGCACAAGCCCTAGAGGCACTTAGATGCACTCTAAACAAAGAATATTTATGTATGATTTCTCATTGTGATTCCGCCTTTGCAGTGTGGAACACCTTGACCTCTCCAAAGCTTCAAACGCCAAACATTATGGAGGAGGAATCTAATGGAGATGAGTCTGACCAACCTTGCTACATGGTCCAACGGAATGACTCCCTTGAGATAAACTCGGACACCCATCTAGATGATTATGCTAGTTCTTCTTATAGTGATGATTATGTTGATGCCGATGCTTTAAATGAAGAACTATCTATTGTTTATGAAAACTTATTAAAAAAATACCAACTCTTGAAAAAGAAAAGCTTTAAACTAAAAGAAGAGAATAAGGATTTGTTTTTAAAACTTGATTTGGCTTTGCAAGAAAAAGTTGAAATTTCTAATAAAAGGGACTCATTGAAATCCCAACTTGATCTTATCTTAAATGAAAACAAAATCTTAAAAAGTAAAAATGATTGTGATGATGTTTTGAACAAAAATGAAGTTCTATCTTCAAAACTTGATTTTGTTTTAAAAGAGAATGAATCTTTGAAAAATAAAATTGCTTCTATTTCAAAAGAATTGGATTTGATTTCTAATGAAAATAAATCTTTGAAAAATAATTTATACTCACATGTTTGCCATGCTTCATCATCTAGTATACCTATTGCATGCTCCACCTCTTTTACTATTATTGAAAATGATATATGTGTGTTAAAGAAGGGTGTTGATTGTTTGGGCTCCACTTTGAGGCAACGTGCCATGAACCACACATGGTTGAAATTCATGTTTCGAAAGAAACAAGTTTCGCATATGCATACACACCATACACGACACACACATGACACTAGGTATGCTCATGTGTACACTTGTACACATTATGGACGTAAGGGCTACCTTGCAAATTTTATTATAATAGATTAAATGATTCAAATTCTGCAAATAAGTTTGTTTGGGTTCAGAAAGGTGCTAACCCCCATGGACCCAATAAGGTATGGGTACTAAAAATCACTCGTATTTTATTTGATGTAGGTGTGGGCTCTCACTTGACGTGAGAGCATTGGTGCCTTGAGGTGAATGTGTTCCGAAACTATATGGTGACACTTTTTGGATGCATCACACTTTCAAGGAAAATTTGGTGAGAGGACCACCATGGTTTGGAGATCTAGAGATTAGCCCTAATGATTTTAGTAACTATCTCGAACTCTCATTTAGTTTACATTCTTTTTATATTATTGATTTTTAGCATGTTTTAATTTTTCATGATTATTATGCTAAATGCCATGATAATTAGATTTGTGGTATACATATATAGTATTTGAGATATACTCATGTTTATATGGATCATTATTTTGTGCTCTCACTATAGTTTAGCTATTGTGTATATTGTAGATCTAAAGCATGTGCATCTACCCTAATGATCATGTTTGGTTTTTGCACTTCATGTTTTGATTACATGTTTAGATGTAGTTTTTATTAAAACTTGTGTTGATACTTGTACAACTAGTGAGCCACATTTGATTATTATGTGTTTGTGCTATGTTGCTCATTTGTATCCATTAGATGTACTTGTATAACACAGTTTTGATGATTCTTACATTTTAACTTGTATTCTCTATTTTTGTACATGTTTTCATATAAATGTGTTTAGCTTCATGTATATGTCAATTTTGCCAAAACTTTAAGATATACATGTCTATCCTAGAGTCTCTTGCCTTTCATGCAAATTTTTATTAAAGACTCATTTGTGTTTGGGAAATGTATGTATACTGTTAGTTTTAACTAAACATACATATACCTTAAAGTATATTTAGTTTTGATGATTTTTATGATTAATAAGGAATTTCATTTGAGCTTAAATGGCCCATTTCCATAATTTTGTTGATTACATGTCTTTTACACTCTATGTTTGATGTTTACTCATTATTATTTCCATGAGCTTATATGAGCTTTATTGCTAATTAAGTATTGATGATTGTGTAATTTTCATGGATATATTCTTGTTTTATTCCTTACTTGAAGGATTTCGTACTAGTTTTAAAATCATCCTTAAACTAGTCTTTATTCTTTAATTGGTAGTGATTTTCAAACTTGTTAAATTATTTTCAAAACTTATTTTTGAAAACCCCTACCTACCAAAGGGCGGATGGATGGGCGACCATGCCTTGTGTGCCTAATTGAAAATTCTTTTTATATGTGCATGAAAGGGAGGTATTATAATTTTCAATTGGTATCACAATTATTTTTTTTTGTATTCTCATATTTTATTTTCTATATATGTATGCTTCAAACTTCAAATAGTATCAATTTCGATTGGTATTTATATTTTCATACATATATATGTGATTTGATTGTGCTTAATATATCTTTACATCTTAAAGCACAAATTATTTTTATGATAAGCTTGACTTACTCTTTAATGTCAATTATTTTTTCAATTGATATCTTATACAAGCTTATGCATTATTTTTTATTGGTATTTCATAAAGGGGAGAAAATTCATGTTTTATCTTTTAAATGGTATCTTTCAATCGATTTTATTTTCAATTGGCATCTTACTCCCATTCTTTATGATGAAAAGGACTTTGTTTTCGTATATGCTAACATTTTCAATATTGATATCATATTTCATTTTAAATTGGTATCTATATTGATATGAGTTATGTTTATCTAAAATAATTTGATTTTTACTTTCAATTGGTTGTTACTTTCATTTGGTATCAAGATTTCCAATATGTGTATATATATATATATATTATATATATTATATATATATATATATATATATATATATATATATTATATATATATATTATATATATATATATATATATATATATATATATATATATATATATATTATATATATATATATTCTAATTGGTATCAAAACATACAATGTTTCATTTTCTATTGGTATCAAAGATTTACAAGACATTTTAAATTGATATCAAGATATTTTCAATTGGTATCTTTTAGTATCTTGAAAATTTTGTTTACTTTCAATTGGTATCATAAACATATTTTGTTTATTTTCAATTGGTATCATAAATTGGTATCATAATGTTTCGATGTATACCTTTATCATAAATGATATATTTTCAATTGGTATCATAATGTTTTGATATGTATTGCTTATATGCAAGGGAAGCTTAACATCTTCTCTATATATAGATTCATGTCGAGTGTATCTCATATTGAGGAGTTTGACCTCTCTTTGGTATGTAGTACACTTGTATAGAGGGAGCTTCACATCTCCTTTTATACATTGTATATTATGCACTAAGTGATTAGGGTTTAGTCATCTCTTTTTCATAATGCATGTATGCAGGGGGAGTTAACTTTACGTCTCTCCTCTTCATGAATGTATATCACATATACATCCTTCTTGTTTGATTTGACAAAAAGGGAAAAAAAATATTTTTGAGTTTATTTATGTCCCTTTGTTGATGATTTGACAAAAACGGGGAAAGGAATTTTGGAGTTTTATATATGAATGATTATTTAATTTCCTCATTTTATACAAAATGGGGGAGAAGAATTTTGAGAGTTTTATATATGCATGTTTATGTCATTTATATGCATGTTTATTTTTTCAATTGGTATCAGAGCATATATGTTTTGTTTTCAATTAGTATCAGAGCATATATGTTTTGTTTATGCAAAAAGTATTCTTTATTTATGCATATATGTGTTATTTTTTTTATGCATACATTGAATATCTTTATTGTTTATTGCTATGCATGAGTTAAGGGGGAGCTTCTATGAAGCTTAACTTTAATCCATGCATATATAACTCCATGAGTTTTGTCATCATAAAAAAGGGGGAGATTGTTGGCCCAGAGGCCCTTCACTCTAGTTTTGATGATGATTAACTCATGTAGTTATAGTTTACTAATAATCTTGTGTTTAAATAGTTTCAGTGATTGACCAAGATATTAATAGGTGATTAGCTTCAACAAAGGAGTTTTGGAGCTTTCACATGTTGATTCAAGAGCTCAGCGTCAAGATCGCATCTAGTACTCGGTTGGAGTCTAGCTCGTTGGATCGCGTTTGGATCGAGTCGACTTGGAGAAGGAGCTCTATAAGAAGACTTTGATTTGTGTTTAGTATATTTAGATCATTGTAAAGATTAAATAGTATGCTCAAGTTCACATACACACACAAGTTTAAATGTTTATTTTTCAGTTTAACTAGTTTTCATGTCAAAAATATAGATAGATATCTTTATATGTATATGGATTCTATCCATATAAATATGCTTCAAAGTTGTTTATATATCTTGTTTTTGTATTTACATGAGTTTTGGAGAAAACGGTTTTCCATTTTAAAAATTCAAGTTTTAGAAAATACCAATTTTGTGTTTAAGCCAAATTTCTATATCACAAAAATGGTTCAAATTGTTTATAATATGTATTCAATTTTAGTCACACATATTTGTATTTCAAAGATCTTAAAGGAACTTATTTTTGTGAAATTTTTGTTATTTTATGGGATTTAATTGGTATTAAATTAGACAAGTTTTCAATACCCTAATCCCCAGCCTGACTGCACGGCGATCGACTGGACCAGTGGTCGGTTGACCGGCACGGACGACCGATGTGCACGAGGACGTGCACATGGCCAGCCATCTCTGTCGGTCGACCGTACGGTCGACTGACTGAAAGCACCCCACTCTCAGGGGGGCCGGTCGACCAGACGGTCGACCGTTGGCTTTGGCCCGGTCGACCGGGCGGTCGACCGGAGGCACAACGGTCATAAAGTGTTGGAAAATTCTGTCCTTTCCTGCTACCAACGGTCAGATTTTTGGAGGGTTATAAATAGCCCCCTCCTTAGCTGATTTCACTAAGAATTTCAAGAGCAAAAATTTCTATCTTTCCTAGTGTTTTAGCAACAAGTTTTCAAAGAGTTTTTGGGTTATAAAGATCTATCTTTATTTGGTTTAAAGTGTTGAAAAATTAAAGAAAAATAGAGTCTTTGGGAATTGGTTTTTGTTCTTCATTTCTATAGCCATCTAGAAGTTTTCCCAAGAGTTATTTTGTGATTTATTTTCCAAACTCTTTATTTCTCACACTTGAGCTATCATATCTATCCTATCTATAGGATCTTATTTTTGTGGGAAAATTGGTTTGTGGTTGTTGAGATCACCAAGAGTTGTAACCTTTCTGGTATTTGTTGGTATCCCTCTTGTGTAGAGGT
This sequence comes from Agave tequilana, assembly GCA_038442645.1. Lineage (NCBI taxonomy): Eukaryota > Viridiplantae > Streptophyta > Magnoliopsida > Asparagales > Asparagaceae > Agave > Agave tequilana. Next base: position 90,131 of record JAVJIF010009154.1, on the reverse strand, counting down.
GATTGTGGAGTTTGAGTTTGGTTGTGTTGGTATCCCTTAAGTGTAGAGGTGATTGAGGTTGTTGTTTAGCGTTGAGCTTTATCCCTCTATTGTGAGGTTGATCTTGTTTTGGCTAAGTGCCCATCTCTCTAAGTATAGAGGTGATTATTGTTGTGCCTTACCTCTTGTGTAGAGGTTGTGTTTGTTGTAGAGAGGAGTTGTGTACTCCTAGTTTGTATTACCCAAATCCTCAGTGGAGGTCCCTGTGTGGGAAGTCTTGTGTGGACGATATAGTGAAAATCCTTCTATGTGAAGGCGGGGACGTAGAGCAGTGGCTCGAACCTTGAAACATATCTTTGTGTTTGCGATTGATCCACTATCTCTTAACTATATCTCTTATTTACCTTGCATTATTTCATATTGTTCATTCAAACATATATGCTTGGTATTGTTTGTGTGCCTCACTTGTGTTGAACCAAGAGAGCTTCACATATCACCTTTGTTGACACTTAAAAAAGACAAGATTCTCATTGGTCCGAACGATGTCTAAACTTGTTGACATTTACAAAAGACAAGGGACAGACGAGCTGAAGACCAGTTTTCACCCACCTCCAAGGGACAAAGAAGCGGTTTGGACTCCACTGATCCAGCAAGCAGAATAGTGAACCCGGATTGTTTCTAACAGACCTCAGCAGGTCTAAAATGCTAGTATATAGCATTACATTAGCCCAAGGAGATAGCCTCGTTTGAGAGGCTAGCATCATCCAGAGCATCGCCAGGAAGCTAACTGATAGCTTCGCCGAAAAGCCTCTTTTCAGGATTTCGCTAAGGATTGCCTCTAGCTCCGCTATGAGCTTCAGAGTGGGCAGCTCCGCTATTAGCCTGCTATGGTCAACCTTTGACCAATCAAATCTCCTGACAAGATCGGATTCAATCTAATCAAATCCAATCGGGATTCAAATATGGCAGGTGATTGCCGCAATCTCTTGACTCTCTTAAAACGAGTAAGAGGATCAGAGAAAATCCTCCAACAAGATGGAAAGGATCAAATCAAATCGGAAAGATCAACCGACTTGCCCATTTTCTAGCTCCGCAGAAGCTATCCTAGCCTCGCAGCAAGGCTACTTTCCAGATTCAAACAGATTTGGTTCAATCTGTTTCCATATCTTCAAGGGGACGATTATACCCTTGCTCTTCATATAAATAGCCCGTCAGGGGCAAGAGAGAGGAGGGGATCACATCGCATCAGAAGAGAGGGCTTCCAGAGATTGGCGATCAATCAAAGCGGGCTTCTGCTCCCAAATCAATCCTCTGCTGATCAGGAGAATCGGACTTCTTCATAACGCACCGTGCGTTCTCTAATTCAGAGACCTTTCAAGAGAAATACTTCTCTTTTCAGGGTGGCGATACCCTAACAACCCCTTTTCCTCAAGGAATCTCCGGAACCAGGCGAGAAGGAATTCCTTACAGAAGGCGGTTTTGAGAAGTAGCCAGAGGGTTCTACCAATCCTCTATTCTCTGATTCCCGGAACCAGGCGAGAAGGGAATCTCATCGCTCGCATCGTCAAAGGGACAAAGTGGTCGCGCGCTGACCAGACTCCTATCGACACATTTTCCCAGAATCTCTGAGGAGATCTACTTGTAATCTTTTGAGAATACTTGTAATTTAGCTCCTCAAACCTTTTTTAAGTTTTCCCCTTTGCAAACATAATGGAAAACAAGATGGCGACTCCGCTGGGGAATGTATTCTCCTCTGCTGAGAATCAAGTGTCGCAGTGCGACGAACAGACCTTCGGGTCTATCTCTGAATTCAGAAAAGCCGGTGCAGCCAGATCTTCTCTGGCTAAATCTTCAAGCAAAGTCTCTGCGGAGACGGAAAAGGTTCTCTACAAACCTGCAGCAGTTCTCTAGCACAACAAGGAAACATGCCCGCAGCCCAGATCCTGCACTTTTAAGAACCTGGTTATCCAGATCGATCAAGGAAGATTTGAAGAAGTCCTCTCTGGGGGTGGCCTGACGCTTCGAGCACGGAAGCACAGGAAGGTCTTCATGACCAAGGTTTCAAATCAGAAACCAGAGGCAGAATTTTGCCAGCACCCCACAGCCCCGCTTGTGGCTATTCAGGTTCCCTGCGAACCTAGGCGCCCCCTGTCAAGGCTGATATGGAAGCCTAAACAGGAGTCTTCAACCAAAGCTCCCGGTGTAGTCATGCCGAGACTGCGCCTCTCCCGCGAAGAAAAGGGTAAGATGCCCGTCTGCCCTGACGATGCTGCCAGCCATGAAGTCACGACGGCAATCATACCGTCACCTGAATCAAGGGCAGCAAAACCTTTTGTCAGCCTCACTTTCACAAGCAAAGCTATTGCACCACAACGAATTCACTGGGTTCGCGGCCGCAAGGCTAAGACCGCAGTGTTATCTGAGGTTGATCCCCTTCGCAGCAGAATAGCGGGCAAAGCACCACAGCGTGCTCCGCTCCCCAATTCATCAGGCACTAAGCTCGCACCCGTCGGCGAAGCTAGCGCCAAAGTACTATTCAGTACTAATCCCTTCTGTAGGGATAAGAAGAACGGAGCATCATCCCTTGTACGCTCCAGAAAGGCCTCCCCATGGGTTTGTTCAGGCTCTGTTGAGCCTAACCTGCGACAATTCTTGACAAACAAGCGGGAATTGGAGTCTCTCCAAACCACTTCCCCTTGTTGTCGAAGAGGATGCCGACTTGTGACAATCCATTCAGCCCGCTGTCGGCAATATCCAATCAAGGCTGCGTCTCCGCACCGTCAATCGGTGTTTGACCGGTTGTCCGTACATGCCACAAAGAAACATCATGAAAGGAGCACTTCGCGAGGCCCAGCCTTCGCGTCCGTCAACATGACCGGAAAAGGACGAGAGCGACACAGGGAAGGTCATACATATGATGATACCCCTTTCGGCTCCCCAGATCCAGATTATAGCCCGGGCATAGATGAAGTCTTGGTGCGAGAAGAAAGTGTTTTCCGAAACACCAGATCCAGGGTGGCGATACCCTATAATTATGAGCAGCCTTCCTCCTCGACGGTCCCAACCGCGCCACAACTCAGGCGGTCGCCCCAATCATCCGATGGAGAAGATGAAGACAGCGGGTATGCCTCTTCAGCAACAGTCAGTTCTGTGCGAACGGACAAAGCATCGGTTAATATGGCCGATAACGCCAATGACGACCTTCGTCAGCGTTTGGAAGCTCAGGAGCAGACCTCTAGAACTCAGCAAGAGGCCCTGGACAATATTCAACAGATGCTCGCTCAGCTCCTCAGCAACCGGAATGATGATACCGGGAGCAATCATGTTGAGGAGGGACACTTCAGCAACAATCCGCCCAAGACGGAGAGATCTAAGGGAGGCTCTTCCCTGGATGCCGAAGTCCTTAAAGGCCTTCAAGCTCAAATTTCATCCCTGGCTCAGAGGGATGAATTAAAGAAAGTAGGGGCAGTTCGTCCTTACCCACTGGAGTGGGATTCGGTGCCATATCCGCCAAAGTTCAAACCACCAACGTTGCATACGTATGATGGTAAGAGCTCGCCCAATCAGCACATCTACTATTTCCGGTCCCAGACCGGTAATGTTCTAAACAACGACGCCATCATGGCTAGGTTGTTCATCGGCACCTTGAAAGGGGTGGCATTCGACTGGTTCCGAAGCCTTCCTCAGGGCTCTATCAATTCCTGGGTCAACCTGGAAACTCGGTTCCTCTCTCGCTTCTATAAGGATGACACCGAAGTGACCATGGACAAGCTCCTTTCCACTGTGCAGAGGAAAGGCGAATCTGTCCGTGAATACATTGAGTGGTTCAGAAATCTATCCCTGATGTGCCCAGCAGGGATGCCATTACCCATGCTCTTACAGACATGCAGGCACAACTTCTTAGATCAAGTAGAAGTCCGCATGGGGGCTGTCAAAGCCCATACTTGGAAGGAATTGGTCGAACAAGCTGAGATAGCCGAGAAGTCGGCTAAGAAGTTCGAGCCATCCGCCCCTAGAAGCAAATGGGGCGCGAACAACAAAGGGCGCAGCGATCTCCCGCAGTCTTCCCAAGCTAAAGGGAAGGAAATTATGTCCGTCGAGCTGACCGGGGACATGCAATCAAAGGCCAAGAAGAGCAGCTTCAACAATCAGGAGCCCAAGTTTCCTCCAAAACAGTACTCCTTCAGAGATGATCAGGTGGTCACGATATTCCATCTGCTCCACAAAGGGAACAAAATGAAGCTACCAGATGCTCGACGCCCTGATGAGATAGGGCGCACAAATGATCCCAAGTACTGTCTCTACCATAGGATGGTTCACCATTCCACTGACAAGTGCTATGTTCTCAAGGATAGAATTCAAGCCTTGGTCGACGCCGGAGTCCTCACACTGAAGACGGAACAGAAGAAAGTCACTGCCAATATGGTAACTCTTGAGTTCGGCACTGCCCAGAAGGTCACAGTTCCTGACGGGACCTATTCAGCCTCGGCGCCGCGGCTGGAAGTCAAGCATCCTCCAGCCATGACTCAATACAACAAAGGTCTCGTCCCTTTGACATTGGAGACAGGGGAAGTTATGTGGGTACACCCTGACCTCGTCCAAGACGTACAGCGGACGTCGAAGAACTCCAGCAAAAAAGGCAAGTCCTGCAATGTCATCTCTGTCCTGCCAGATGATGGTAATCTTACTTCGGCTTCCCTCAGCGATTCAGAAGAAGAGAAGCATGCCTGTACAGCGCAGGCAGATGCGCCTCAACAGACGGGCACCCGGTCTGGAAAGTCATATCAAAGGCAGTATGACAAGTCTACTGACGAGATACAACAGCAAACGACGTCAGTACCAATGCCGACATCCGCTCCAGTTCTGACCAAAGGGAAAGAGAAGCCTAAGGAAGTGCGGTTCGACCATGTGTTGAAGAAACCGCCAGGCCAAGGGTTAGCCACGCCCTTTCGCTTTGATATATTGGCCCACTTAGCCAATATCCCGGCTCGTATCACAATACACGAGCTCCTTCGTCTCTCTAAAGAGACAAGAGAGGCACTCAGAGATGCGCTGGCCAACTCGGAGTCCTTTCTGACATGCATGCCCGAGGTTCCTGGTGTTGAGATGCGGCCTTCCTGCTCAGAGTGTCATCACGCGCAATCCAAGGTGCCTGCTATTACCTTTACGGCGGAAGATATGCTTCTCAAAGACAACAAGCATGATCGGCCTCTGTACTATACCGGATATATCGGTTCAACATGCATTGAAAGAGTACAAGTTGATCCGGGGTCTGCACTCAGCATCATCCCCAAAAGGCTCCTCTATTTCCTCGGCATACCATTGTACAGGTTGTCCGCAACCACCACTACAATATATGGTTTCAACGCCGGGAGCAGCCATCTGCTTGGAAAGATTCGGCTCCGCTGCAGAATCGGAAGCTTGAAGTCAGAGGTAACATGCTATGTCATCGATGCGGACACATCATACAACCTGCTACTGGGACGACCATGGATCCATGCCAACTGGATCGTTCCTTCCACTCTCCATCAGTGCTTCAAGTATGTTGAGGAAGATGCGACAGTACGAACTGTCTTCGCGGAGAAGCAACCCTTCAAGGGGGTGGAAAACTACTTCACTGATGCTCTCCTATATCAAGAGGCTAGTGGAACGCCGGGAGAACCATTGCCAGACGATGATGAAAGTGGCAATGAGGCGGATTCGGAACCCGAAACAGGCATGCCAGCCATTCTGATTGGCGAGCCAATTGTAGCATGCTTTAATGATCCCCGATGTAAGATCCCTTCTGATGAGGAAGGCGAATGGATAATTAATGATAATATTTCTTTTGATTATCCTGCGAGCATCGAGTCGATTAAATCCATTATGGATGGCTCTCTTCATATGCCCGTACATGAGCCGAGTGTGGCTAGTACATCTGTGGAAGCCATAGAAGGGGCCACGCTGGTAGTCCCTCCGACCAAGCAAGGTCAGGCGCTGATAATCTTCAGCAGAGCCCGGCCAGGGAGATTCTCAACTACAGACTCAAGCTCAGAGTCGGATGCTCCACAGTTCTTTCATTACGCGCCATCAGCGCGCCATATTATGAAGAAGATGGGTTACAACCTGAAGCAGGGAGCGGGCCTAAACTTCAGAAAAGGAAGACGCAGCTTGATGCGTAACTCCGTCCCAAGAGGGAAACCTGCAAATTACTATGATAGTACACGCAGGGGGTTAGGGTATGTTACACCCACATCATCAACAACAGTTCAGATCAAAGGCGATGGATTGATCCCATCACAGTCGGCCTCATCCTCCGAATGGGACTCTGATGTCAGCATAGGAGGGATATTCGAAAGCCTCATGACTTCAAGCAGTCAGTTGGAACCCGCAGAGGTTGCCGATGAGGAATCATGGGCCCAGCAATTGAGCCTCCAATGGGAAAAGCGGTTTGAGCTGCGCGAGCCGCCTACCGAAGACAAGGTGATGCAGGTCAACTTGGGCAGTCAGGATCATCCCAAACCAATTTTCATAAGTGAAAGCCTATCACTTATCGAAAAGGAAGAATTGATAATACTCATAAAAGAGTATATAGATGTCTTCGCCTGGAGCTACGAAGACATGCCTGGACTTGATCCACAGGTCGCTATGCACCGTCTAAACATCAAGCCCGACGTTAAGCCAGTCAAGCAGCAACAACGTCGGTTCCGCCCAAACATCATGGAGGCTATTGAAGCCGAAGTTCATAAACTCATTGCTTGTGGCTTCATCCGGGAGGAACAACATCCAGATTGGGTGGCTAACATAGTCCCCGTCCTCAAGAAGAATGGGAAAATACGGATCTGCATCGACTACCGTGATCTCAATACGGCCTGTCCCAAAGATGAGTTCCCACTGCCCATCACCGACGTCATGATTGACAACACATGCGGGTTCGAAAGGATGTCTTTCATGGACGGCTTCTCAGGGTACAACCAGATCAAGATGTATCCCGACGACGAGAAGCATACTTCTTTCCGAACGCCATTGGGGGTATACTGCTACACTGTAATGCCCTTCGGATTGAAGAATGCCGGAGCAACCTACCAGCGGGCGATGAGCATGATCTTCCGCGACCATCTCCGAAAGACGATGGAATGCTATGTTGACGACATTGCCGTCAAAAGCCGCAGCAAAGATGAACATCTTCGCGATCTGAGAACGATGTTCGACATAATGCGGGCTCATCAGCTGAAAATGAACCCGACAAAATCCTTTTTGGGAGTGTCTAGTGGCAAGTTCCTTGGGTTTATTGTCACATCAAAAGGAATTCATCTTGACCCAGACAAAGTCAAAGCCATCCAGGACATGCATCCACCAAGGAACCTCAAAGAGCTCAGAGGTTTGCAAGGCAGATTAGCCTACATCAGAAGATTCATAGCAAATCTTTCGGGCCGTTGCCAGCCCTTTACCCGACTCATGAAAAAGGGTACTGCCTTCATATGGGACCAAGCTTGTCAAGAAGCTTATGAAGACATTAAGAGGTATCTCACAAAACCCCCGGTCTTAGTGGCCCCTACATCAGGGAAACCATTCTTGCTTTATGTAAAAGCTCTGGACTATTCCCTCGGTGCCCTCCTCGCTCAGAAGGACGACAATGGCCATGAGCAGGCCATTTATTATCTGAGCAGGACTCTCATAGGAGCGGAATCTCGCTACAATCCTATTGAGAAAGAGTGTTTAGCTCTCGTCTTCGCTGTCCAGAAGACACGACATTATTTGGTTGGTCAAACCATACATGTCATCTCCAGGGTGAACCCTTTACGTCTTCTCATGACTAAGCCAGGGTCGCTGAATTCAAGGTTGGCTAAATGGGCACTTCTGTTGTCTCAATACGACATGACCTTCACTCCTCAGAAGGCAGTTAAAGGCCAGGCCCTTGCAGAATTCTTAGCTGCTCATCCAGTTCCAGAACATTCAAAACTTCACGAAGACATCCCTGATGAAGTCTTCGAGTCTAATGCAACCTCAGCAGAGGAAGTGTGGCAGATGTTCTTCGACGGAGCATCGCGGATGGGCCCCAAAGGGAAGATTATTGCCGGAGTGGGGGTTGTGTTCATCTCCCCACAGGATCATATCCTTCCCAGAGCATTCTCCTTGACAGAATCATGCTCTAATAATGTAGCGGAATACAATGCTCTGCTCATCGATCTCCAGCTCGCCCAGGGAATGGGGGTACGCTACCTTGAAGCTTACGGCGATTCAAAGCTGGTCATCAGTCAAGTCAAAGGCGAATATGAAGTCCGCCATGAGGACTTGGTGCCTTATTATCATACAACCATCAATTGGCTAGCTTATTTGAAGGTTTCTACATCGGGCATGTGTCCCGATCTCAAAATACCAAGGCGGATGCTCTCGCTGCATTAGCGACAACGCTAGCCTTACCGGCCGACACCGAGTATCACCTCACAGTCGCAACCCGACATCTCGTATGCTCCAAGCATATTCTAAGGATCCAAGAGGTCCATAATATCTCCACGGATCTTGAGCCGAGGGATTGGCGCTTCCCTCTCATTGACTACGCTCTGCACGGTCTGCTTCCAGACGATCCCAAAGAAGCGGCGTCCATTAGACGAAGGTCGCTCCGTTTCTACTATGATCCCACTTTGAAGACACTCTACCGTCGCTCATATGATGGTGTCCTCCTCCGTTGCCTTTCCCATTCAGAGGCACAGGAAGTGCTTAAAGAAGAACATGATGGCATTTGCGGAGCTCACCAGCCGGGTCCAAAGCTTAAAGACAGGCTGCACAGACTTGGGTACTACTGGCCGACCATGATGGCCGATGCCACCCAATATGCACGAAGGTGTAAGGCGTGCCAGGTTCATGCAGACTTCATACACCAACCTTCGGAGTTGCTCCACCCTACTGTTGCTTCATGGCCATTTGAAGCATGGGGAATTGATGTCGTAGGGCCAATCAGTCCCTCTTCGGCAAGAGGTCACCGGTTTATCCTGGCAATAACCGATTACTTCTCAAAATGGGCAGAGGCCACACCGTTGACCGAAGTTAAAACCTCCAATCTGGTTAGCTTCATCAAACACCATGTCATCCATCGATTTGGTGTCCCCAGGCGGATCATCCACGACAATGGTCCTCAATTCATAAGCCAAGGATTCTATCGGTTCTGCGATAAATATCGAATTCAGAATATGGCTTCAACAGCTTACAATCCTGCCGCCAATGGTTTAGCAGAAGCATTCAACAAGACAATCATCAAGCTGCTCAAGAAGTTTGTCTCCTCGAACAAGCGAGATTGGGACGAAAAGCTCGGTGAATGCCTTTGGGCTTACCGGACTACGGTCCGGACACCGACAGGCAATATGCCTTTCTCCCTAGTATATGGGTGCGAAGCGGTCATCCCATTGGAAATCCAGGTGCCATCATTGCGAGTAGCCCTGACTACTAAAATGACATCAGAAGACAATGATCGCCTGCGTCTTCAAGAGCTCGAAGCCCTGGACGAGAAGCGGCTGCAAGCTCAGCAACACATCGAGCTATATCAGGCTCGGATGTCAAAAGCCTTCAATAAGAAGGTTAAGCAAAGAACCTTCCAGAAAGGAGATTTGGTCTTAGCCGTCAGACGACCGATGATTATGACGCACAAGACCAAAGGCAAATTTCAACCTAAATGGGAAGGACCGTTTGTGATAGAGACAGTCTATTCAAACGGAGTATACCGCCTTACGACTGCAGATGGCGACCTCCTCATGATGCCAATCAATGGCAAATTCTTAAAGAAGTACTATCCTTAATCAAGGATCTTGCTCTCGGTCAAGTTAACATTACACCTCTGATCGAGACCCGCGCGTCCGGAATGCGCACAAAGAGAGCCTCTCTCTTTCTCCAAGCATATCAAATCTGTTGGCGGCTAGGGGTTTGCTTAAAATCCCAAGGGATCTGCTCCCACTTGATTCCCTCTCCAGAATCACTTACCAATTCTCATCCATAGAATGGTAAGACCACATATTCCGCTGTTACGTTAACATTAAACCTATGACAGCAGTCCCCTCATTTCTCCTCATGAGAGCGAGACCTCCAAAGTCACTTACCAATTCTCATCCATAGAATGGTAGGACCACACATATTCCACTGTTATGTTAACATTAAACCTATGACAGTGATTCCCTCGTGAAAACGAGACTTCATCACTCATTGTCGAGCTTGGTGGCTTCTCAACCAGTTATGTCATTGCGACCTCTGAACTGGCAGATAGCCAAGTATCATCTACCATTGAGCTTAGTGGCGTCTCAATTGGTTACGTCATTGCGACCTCTGAACCAGCAGACAGCTAAGTCTCAATCTTGAGCCCTGTTGACATTTACAAAAGACAGGTCTCGATATTTGTCGACATCTACAAAAGACAAGTATCGCCTATTTTGAAGCTTGGTGGCTTCTCAACCAGTTATGTCATTGAGACCTCTGAACTGGCAGATAGCCAAGTCTCATCTACCATTGAGCTTAGTGGCGTCTCAATTGGTTACGTCATTGCGACCTCTGAACCAGCAGACAGCTAAGTCTCAATCTTGAGCCCTATTGACATTTACAAAAGACAGGTCTCGATATTTGTCGACATCTACAAAAGACAAGTATCGCCTATTTTGAAGCTTGGTGGCTTCTCAACCAGTTATGTCATTGCGACCTCTGAACTGGCAGATAGCCAAGTCTCATCTACCATTGAGCTTAGTGGCATCTCAATTGGTTACGTCATTGCGACCTCTGAACCAGCAGACAGCTAAGTCTCAATCTTGAGCCCTGTTGACATTTACAAAAGAAAGGTCTCGATATTTGTCGACATCTACAAAAGACAAGTATCACCTTTTTTGAAGCTTGGTGGCTTCTCACCAGTTACGTCATTGCGACCTCTGAACTGGCAGACACCCAAGTCTCATCTACCATTGAGCTTAGTGGCGTCTCAATTGGTTACGTCATTACGACCTCTGAACCAGCAGATAGCTAAGTCTCAATCTCGATGCTTGCTGACATTTACAAAAGGCAAGTATCTCCCCTTTTAGCCCCGCAAAGGGCTGACCTCGAGACTGGCGACGTCCCATTCGGTTATGTCATTGCGACCTCTGAACCAACAGACAGCCATGCCTCATTATCCAAACAAACAAAGACAACAAAAGAAAGAATTTTTATTAAATTCCAAAAGGATGGGATACATGGAGGAGCCTATAGGCGTACATGATAAGATCGGATCCGATCTCCGAGCGAAGCTAGCCTCGTCCTCCTGTCATCAGCAGCCTGGGCCAGCGCCTGTGATCTTAGCTCAGCCTCATCGAAGTCCACCGCCTGAGCCAGACGAGCCTCGACCTCCGCCAAAGTCGCCCTCTGTGACGACTTCTGCCGCGCCAGTTCCTCACTCCGAGCCCTGAGCTGCTTAAGCCGCGCAGACTCTTCATGACGCATCTGTGTAGCTTTGGATAAGAGGAGATTTGCCTTCCGGATCATCTCTTCGGCCCTCTTAACCTTATCTTCGGCATCAAGAAGAGCACTGGTGGAAGCGTCAATTGCACTCCCAACCTCTATTTGCTCTGTCTCCAAGGACTTCAAGTCAGAAGAGATAGCCTCAGCAGCCTCTTGAGCGGCGAGCTGAGCCTCGCGCCTTTGGGCGACAAGACGTGTGAGCCGTTCATCAGCCAAAGACGCTGCGTCTGAACGATGGAAATGGCGCCATTCCTCCACGTCCTTCTCAAGGTCATCTACCAGGAGCTCTAGAGCAGCAGCTTGATGGTACCCCTCAAAGTCCCGGATACACTCGATACCACGGGAGAGGACCATCTTCAGCTTCGAGAATGGCACAGGCGAGCCCTTCAAGACTAGACCGATAGTCTGCTCCAAACTGTTATAGAAGCTGTCGACCAGATTGCCGATGAAGTCATTCTCAGCTTCATCAACCTTTGAGACAACCTCGGGGCAATCTACCAACCCAGTCGACACCGCCGCAGAAGAAGAAGCGGGAACATCAACAGCAGCAGGGCAAGCCAAAGGTGACCTCGGCGGAGTCCTTAGCGACGCCAGCACGCCAGCCACCGCGGAGATAGGACTGGCAACCACCTCCTGAGCAGCAGGCTCGACAATCAAAGTCGGGGAAATAGGGTCCACGATCATCCTCAGCCCCGCACTGGGCAAAATTGCCGGCACCTCACTCGGTGATGTGATTGGGAGTGAGGATACCTCCGGGACTGCCGCCCCTTCAGCCTCTCGCCTTTCAGCTGACGTGGGCTGATAAGAAGGCAAGTCGCCATACAACACGTCCAACATGGCAACATCCGCCGTGGAGGAAGCACTCAACCCACCCTCTGACCTTCCAGGGGAAGTCTCCGGCTCCTTCAAAGCCGACGCATCTTGAGGCCGAACACCTGCAACAAAGCCATGGTCAAAAAGCAGATGCAGTAAACAAGAGGAGATCAAAAGGTCGTCATTTTACCGAAGGCTGATGTTACTTCGTCAGCCTCATCAGTCTCTAGGGGTTCCATCGCGAAGTTCTTGCCAGAATCAACGCGGATAGCCGGCCTGCTCGCCGATTTCTCCGCAGACCACCCGATAGAGCTGGATGTCATAGGACTTCCTTTAGAAGTCCCAGCGCCCGAGAGGCCAATGTCGGCCGCATCACCTCCAGACTCCTCCGAGCGAGTAAAGGAACCAGCTACAGTTCCATAAGCGAATAGAGGATCATACTGCTCCCCATGCTCCCCATGCTCCTCAGCTCCTGCAACAAAAAGCAAATGATGAGTTATTTAAAGTGCGCTGAAGGCATATTAGATGGGGGCCAATCTTACCAGTAGTCGGTTCAGCAACCGACGGCTCAGCCACTAATGGAGCAGCAGAAGGAAGCGCAGTAGAGGGTTCGCCCTCTACCACAATTGTAGGAGCATGGCGACGGGGCCTCTTCGCCGACGACTTCCTACGGGATCCACTCCCACGCTTCCTTTTGAAGTGGACATCAGAGTCCTCTTCTTCCACTTCCTCCACATGTTGTGAGGGAGCTGTCCCCACTACACCAGACTCGGCTTCACGAATATCAGCTTCATGGGCATCAGCCCTCGTGCCTACCTCAAAGCGAGGGCTCCCTGCATCAGAAGCCCCGCTGTCCTCTACAGCGATGAACTCCTCTATGCCAGGAACACGGACTCGTTTGCCCTCCATCTTATCAGAAGCCTTCTGCCTCATCCGATGAGAAATTAACTTCACACCTGAACGGTTGGCATTAAATCCAGCAGGTGTGGAGTTCGAAGCCGCATACCATTGGCAGAAACACAGGGTCGTCCAAAGGCCGGGATCCCTCAGCGGCGTGCGTAGCCACGCTCCAGTGCCATCCGCGGTAAAGAACCGCCAAGCACGAGCCCCATCAATGAGGCTCCCCATGAAAGCCAGGTCCGGATTGGGGTTGCCCACATACAACTGGTCATACCCAAATTGGCGGGCAAACCGGCTCGGGACGTAGGGCTCCAGGTAGCAGGTATCCCCACTCCTGTACAGCAAATGCGAGGGCCGGATACAGACCAGCCACTCGAAAACACCCCGACTCATGGGAGACCGACCTGACTCCACATCATGGAATTCCTCGTTGTATCCTGCACCCCGCAGGCGAGGAAAACAACGGAACAGGCTATAAGCGTCATAACGACGCACTAACTTACGGGCCTCGGCCACATAAGTTTTCTGCCACGAACGGCCTTCAAAGCGACGGAGAAGCGCCGTTTGAACACCCTGCGGAGGGTCTTCCCCAGCTCCAATCAAACTGGGGCAGTGCAAGGCGAACCATGCCATCAAGTAGGTATACGGTAAACCTACCCTAGGATTGGGTCCGTCACAGGGCAGGATGGCACCCTTTCCTCTCCTCGACACCGATGTCTGCAGAAAGCCTCCGTTAGCGCACGAAGGCCCCTCTGAATACAACACACCATGGCCGGGAGAAGACCCAGACGGTGGCCATGGACCAAGCGGACGGCAGGCAGCAGCACATTCGGGTGGACGATGTCACCTGAAGAAGAAGGCACGACACACTTCTTTAACCAGATGGTTAAGAAGCCGGCCAGCAATGCCTTGCGAGACATAGGCCGACAGGCCTGATGGTGAAAGCTCCGAAGAACATCACCCTTCCCGAAAGAACCATCATCTTCTGCCACGACGATGTCCTTTTCAGCATGCACCTCCATCCTTGCCAAGATGTCTTCTTCAGCAACTCCGTAATGAGCTGCTTCAGGCGCACTAGTCATATCCGGGAACAAGTAGTTCCCCCAGCTCTTCAAGCTCTTCGAGCTACCCTTGCCACCAGCGTGGATGCTGGAACAAATGTGCAAGTGGCACATCAATTCCCGATATGTCTCAAGCAAAGCAGGCTCTTGCTTCTCCAGGAGAGCCAACTCCGCCTCACAGGGAAAGTACTCTTCGTACGGAAGAGACCCGAAGGGCAAAGCAGAGATCTCCCACATCTCGTGCAGGGCCATGCCCAACTCACCAACTGGGGTGAAGAAAGTCCCCGAGGCTGGGCAGTACAACTCAAGGATGGCGTAGAAGCACGCCATATTCATCTCGATGCCGTAGCAGGTCGCCCTGACGGCCTCATGGAGGTTTAACCTCTCTAAGTCCCCCTCAAAATGGGTGAGGATATAGTTGGTCAACTCCGCCCACCACGATCTAGGAGGGTGGACCCAACCGGGAGTCCTGAAATCGGTGGCGGGGTAGTTCCCGTCAACTTCGCAGAACTGAGTGCCAAAGGTCGGCGCCGCAGCTGGGTTCTCTCATACTGGAAGGTCCCGCGATACCTTCCCAGGGTATAGCCCCATTATGCTACGAGGATGGCCAGCCCTCGAGTAGCCGGACTAGAATGTCAACCTCCCGACACTTACAGACTCGGCATTTAGGCTCACGCCCCACGTCATCTTCCGAGCCTGAGTCACGCTCGCGAAGGAAGACAAATCAAAATGTCGCTTAGTGGACGGGAGATAGAATCTCTTGCCGTCCAACTGGAAGATCCACTGGCCTTCACCGGCCTGCAGCTGGCGATCGGGATCAGGTGCAGCATCCCCAAACATGAAGTCAGGCTTTCTGTAAGCCTGACGGTCGATATCTTCAAGTGGAGCCGTAGTCAAGATGCTCCGCATGGCCTGCGGACGACCGTCCTGGATGAGCGTATCCCGTACAAGGAGCTCGGCTCGCTGAACAATGAAGCCTGCCTATAGAACTGCAAGCTGATGCTTCCGCCTGCTCGACTGGCTACACCGAACAGACTGTTCTGGAGGCCGGAGGCGTAATGTACTGCAAAAAAGAAATGAGCTATGATTAGTTCACCAATCAAGTGGATGCGAAAGCATAAAAATTCACTAAGGCATAACCTCGCCCAGCAAGCAGGGCCTGCAAGGCGATAGCTTTGAAAAAGCTTCACTTCATGGATAAGACTGCATCTTTGCAGAAAATATCCAAAGCACCAACTTCGCTTAAAGCAGGAAGTAGCATAGCCCTAAGGGCTGACGTCATCAAAAGGACATCATGGTCAACGGTCGTCCTTCGTAGCCACGACTGAAGGGACACGACCCACATCCTGTTCCTCAACAGGATGGAGACTGCCCAAGCAATGGCTTCCTACGAAAGCCTAAAAGAAGAACTGTTCAGTTCTTACTTCCCTGGTGCAAGGAAAATAGGGAAGTTCAGGGAAATGAGTTCCCTAATGAGGATAGATCCCATTCGATCGTCCTAATGGCCAGATACCGACTCCAAAGGAGGAAGACCATTATCTCTAATCTGGGAGAAAAATTCCTTACCAGTGACTGGTCGCTCGATGACCGAAGGAGGAAGGCCCTCCGCCGCAGAAGTCGCCACTTCTTTTCCCGCTCGTCTTTTGGGCGCCATTGAAGAGCTGCTAGAGTCCTCAAAGATCTCTGAATGAAAGGGAAGAAGAAGAGGAAGAGATAGAAAGTTCTCTGAAAAAAGGAGATCTTTTCCATGTTCAGCCCGATCGGGCTTTTATAGGCCAATCAGCGCCTGAAATGAGGCCTCGAAAAAAGGCTCATGCCGCCGTGTCGAATTAATTCGAAACAGCACCCGAAGCGCCTTCCCAAGAAGCGCCGGTTCAACTCTACTAAGAGTTAACTCTACTAGTGCAAAAGTGCGGACTTCGCACAATCTTTTAAAGGCTTCGCTGAAAGGCCTACCTTAGCCCTCTAAAAAGCGTACTGCTCGCGATACACACCAGTCTCGCGAAGATCATTCGAAGGAAGGACTATGTCCTTAGCTCCGCACACAGTTTAGCCCAGCAATGGCCAAGCTCTCAGTGAAAGTAAGCAAAAATCAAAGGATCAGACGATGAACTTTCATTGATTCAAAAGCAAGGGTACATTTGATATTACATCAAAGTTGTGTTTTATATAACACACCAAGTTAAACAACAAGGTCATTTGCATACAAGCGGTTTTATCTGCTCCCAGGCCGGACCAATGGGACAGGAAGGGCCTTCCTCCTGCATAAGGCTGTAATCAGTGGTGCCGCAAGGACACGGTCATTTTTCTCCACAAAATGGCAGATATTGCTAGGCCATTTTTTGTTGAAGCCTGGCAATAAAAACCTATCGTCGCCAACACGATAGATCACGTATAATGGGAATTGGCAGTGGTACATGTGATCTAACAGGCGCGATATCCGCTTTCCTGAAGTGGATCATCCCCAAAAGCCACCAAAGTTGAAAGTCGGCAATGATGCCGGCGATCCCACAGGCGACGCCCATCATCTTGAAGCGGATCCTCTCCGATAAAGGCGGCGACCAGCCTCACCTCAGAACGAATCATCTCGGATAAGAGGCTGCCAACAGCCCCTGGGACGCGCATCCGCTGCCCCGAATTGTTCCTCCTGCTTAAAAGTAAAGCTTCAACCGGGGAAGCATAAGGCGATTTCATGGTTTCTTCCATCAAGTTACCAGACTGGCAAGTATAGCTCACTGCAAGGCAAATTGGAGCAAGTTAACAGTCAAGCACAGAAAAAGCTGCAAAGATATTAAGTCAGATTCTTGGGCGGCAAAGCAATCCGACTTCAGCAGAGGACAAGCTCCGCCTGCACAGCAACTAATGGACTAGCTCAGCAAACGCCAAGTCCTAGCCTCACCTCTATGGCAAAGTCAGACACAGTCTCAACATTCACCAATATGGCAAGACTGGCTCAACTTTGAAGAGACCAAGTCCTAAGTTCTGCCTGTGTAGCGGACTTAACATGCAGTGATCTTTCTCTGATTAAGTCAAGATGGTAGCTTCACAGGGAAGCTGTGCTGAATTCTTCTCTGCAGATCAGCCAAGTGCAAGATGAAGAGCAAGGGAAGTCAATCCCTAAAGCAGCTGTCAAAGCTAAATAAGGGAGATGAATTCCCTAAAATCGGTGAAGTCGTTGAACGATCAAGACTTACTGGTCCTTGGCCGGTTATATAACCAGAGTGGGTTTTTCCACTAATTCAGAGATCTGAGTATCTCTTTCAAACCAAGAAGAGAAGAGAGACAAAGCACTTCTCTTTAGAGGACCTCAAGTGTCCTATTTATAGGCCCCATGGCCTGAGCGCAACCACCCCAAGCGTGGAAGCACGAGCGCATTCAAGGCATTTATTGCGCCTTGATGGAAGGGACGGTTTTCCCTTGGAACCATGCAAAGGGAGAAAACGTCTCCCTCATAAAAGGCACTTATGGCGCCTTGAAGAAAGGGAATATCCTCCCTTGGAAACGTGCAAATCGGAGAACATCTCTCTCGATCAGTGCGAAAGAAGGAATGATCCTCCTTGTAACCGCCCCACGGCAGTTGGCTTTGAAAAGGCAACAGGAGTTCCAAAGCGAACTTATTTCTTGGAAGCCCAGATACGGAGCTACCCCGACGCGAAGCTACTCGCGAACCAGTACAATTCTTCGGCGAATTCATCCCAAGGCAGGATTGAAGGCGAAGCTGAACTCAACCATCATGGCGACGTTCATACTCCACATACCATCACAGCAGTTCAAAGTGTTTCAGAGTCTGAGCTATGGCAGACTCTCGAAAACTTTGAAGATGGTCTTGTTGACACTTAAAAAAGACAAGATTCTCATTGGTCCGAACGATGTCTAAACTTATTGACATTTACAAAAGACAAGGGACAGACGAGCTGAAGACCAGTTTTCACCCACCTCCAAGGGACAAAGAAGCAGTTTGGACTCCACTGATCCAGCAAGCAGAACAGTGAACCCGGATTGTTTCTAACAGACCTCAGCAGGTCTAAAATGCTAGTATATAGCATTACATTAGCCCAAGGAGATAGCCTCGTTTGAGAGGCTAGCATCATCCAGAGCATCGCCAGGAAGCTAACTGATAGCTTCGCCGAAAAGCCTCTTTTCAGGATTTCGCTAAGGATTGCCTCTAGCTCCGCTATGAGCTTCAGAGCGGGCAGCTCCGCTATTAGCCTGCTATGGTCAACCTTTGACCAATCAAATCTCCTGACAAGATCGGATTCAATCTAATCAAATCCAATCGGGATTCAAATATGGCAGGTGATTGCCGCAATCTCTTGACTCTCTTAAAACGAGTAAGAGGATCAGAGAAAATCCTCCAACAAGATGGAAAGGATCAAATCAAATCGGAAAGATCAACCGACTTGCCCATTTTCTAGCTCCGCAGAAGCTATCCTAGCATCGCAGTAAGGCTACTTTCCAGATTCAAACAGATTCGGTTCAATCTGTTTCCATATCTTCAAGGGGACGATTATACCCTTGCTCTTCATATAAATAGCCCGTCAGGGGCAAGAGAGAGGAGGGGATCGCATCGCATCAGAAGAGAGGGCTTCCAGAGATTGGCGATCAATCAAAGCGGGCTTCTGCTCCCAAATCAATCCTCTGCTGATCAGGAGAATCAGACTTCTTCATAACGCACCGTGCGTTCTCTAATTTAGAGACCTTTCAAGAGAAATACTTCTCTTTTCAGGGTGGCGATACCTAAAACAACCCCTTTTCCTCAAGGAATCTCCGGAACCAGGCGAGAAGGAATTCCTTACAGAAGGCGGTTTTGAGAAGTAGCCAGAGGGTTCTACCAATCCTCTATTCTCTGATTCCCGGAACCAGGCGAGAAGGGAATCTCATCGCTCGCATCGTCAAAGGGACAAAGTGGTTGCGCGCTGACCAGACTCCTATCGGCACATTTTTCCAGAATCTCTGAGGAGATCTACTTATAATCTTTTGAGAATACTTGTAATTTAGCTCCTCAAACCTTTTTTAAGTTTTCCCCTTTGCAAACATAATGGAAAACAACCTTAACTCTTATTTAGAGGAATTTAGAGGAGATAGTCCAGAGCCCTTCACCGGAATTCGGCTACACTCTTTGGTTAAAATAAGTATGTTGCAATTTATTTTAATTCCGCATCATTTGTTATTAGATTAGCCTTACACCTATTCACCCCCCTCTAGGTGTATTTTCAGTATCAATAAGGCACAAGATATATCAAGCATATAAAGATGTAAGCAAAGTAAGCATGTAAGATATAAACACAAGTGAGAGATAGAGAGAGAGCAACCGCAAACACGGGAGATTTGTTTCGAGGTTAGAGCACCCTTGCTCTACGTCCCTGCCTTCAACACTATGAAGGATTTCCACTAAAAATGATCCCACCGGATCACTCTGTGCCGCAACACCTACAACGAGTTCACACTAGAACTCCTTAGAATCACTAGTCCCTCTCTTGTTCCGCAAGAACAACACACGCAAGCACACTAGCTTGCTGAGGCCGCACCTCTACACTGAGCTCCCACAAGAACTCGAAACAACACGATCCCGCAAGTTCGCTTCCTCAAATACAAAGTAGAACACTTTGGTGATCTCAACACTTTGATCACCTAAAAACACTCTCACAACAAGTCTCCTATAGGATAGATATGGCAATGGAAAGCTCAAGTATGTGTGAGAAAAACTAGAATAGATTTTGGTGAAAAACTCAAGAAATCTCTTTTGAAAACACTCTTGATAAACTCTCCTTTTGATATGGATGTTTTAGCTCTAAAACAAGTGGAGATAAACACTTAGAAAGGTTGGAAAAACAAGCTTGAAAACCCACTTAAAATCTTGTATAAAATAGTCCAAGGGAACCCCAATTTATAGGACTCCAAAATCTAGTCATTGTGGTCCAAATCAGCAGCTGACGCTGCTGTCAGTCGACCACCAACGGTCGGATTTCCGAACGTTGGGAAAAGCGGTCGACCGGACGGTCGACCGTTACAGGACATTGACCTATTAGTCGACAACCCGGTCGACTAGGGCCATTTACAGAGAGCAGAGCTCTTTGGCGGTCGACTGTGCGGTCGACCGGCCCTTGGCTGTGCATATTTGTGCACATCAGTCGACCGCCCGGTTGACTGCCAGAAGACCTGGTCAGCCATATATAGGGATTAAAACTTGGTTTTATATTATCATATAAAATCTCATAAAATCACTAAAAATCTACAAAAATAAGTTCTTTAACATGCATTAATATACAAACATGTTTGATTTAAAAATCAAGACATATTTCAATTATTTTGAACTATTTTTGTGATATAGAAATTTTGGCTTAAACAAAAATCTGTATTTTTCAAAAACAATCTCCAAATTGAAAAATAATTTTTCCAAAACTTTTCCAAATACAAAAACAAGATATTTTAAACACTTTTGAAGCTTAGTGTGTATGGATATGATCCACTACACATATGAGATGAAATATCTATGTTTTTGACAATAAACTCTAAAATATGTTTTGATAAAACACATGTATACTTTAAAGCTTAAAAATCAAAATGGTATTTTCTAAAACACAAATAAATTTTGTGTACGTGTAAATGAACTTGAGCAATCCACCAACTAATCTATCCTTTACATTTTATCTAAAAACAAAATCTTAATACTTACAAACGCGACACAAGTATTCTTGAAAATCTTCTCTTGAAAATCTTCTTCTCCTTCTTGACTTGATCCAAACCTTGATCCAATGAGCTAGACTCCTCTTGAGTACTTGATGTGCGAGCTCTTGAATCAACACGTGCTATCTCCAAAACTTGATTTCTAATCCTTTGTTGAAGCTAAACACCTACTAAGAACTTGATCAAATATCTGAAACTAATTAAACACAAGATCATTACTATCATAACTACATGAGTTAATCATCGTCAAAACTAGAGTGATGGGCCTTTGGGCCAACATCTGTCATTTGTGATTGAGTGTGCATAAATTATTATGAGATGGTATATTTGTGGATATGTATTATGTGTGCAAGGAGGTGTGCATGTTTGTTGTATATGTTTATGTAAGAGTGTGTATGTATGTATAAATATATGCATGATTATAAGTGTGTGAGTATTGTGTATGCCTGGGTGTATGCATGATTACATGTATGTATATACTCATGTGTGTATATATATGTATGTATGTGTGTGTGTGTGTATGTAGGGGTGTGTACATGTGTATTTATGTATACGTGTGCCTATGAGTATTTGGTTGCATGTTAAAGCGATGTGGATTCGTTCGTATGATCCGGACTCGGTAACGGGAGATTCGAAATTTGTGCCCGCTGTGGACCTGATACACTGGCAATTCGAAGACCGACCTATGAGTTGATCCGAAGATCCGTACTAGTACATATAGTGAAGACCAGACGGCGATTCGGTTCTAAAATCATGTCATTTCATTTGAGTGTTTATTCTTATCTATTTTCTTATTTATCATTATCAGTAGGCATCTATATATTACTTGTATCATTCATATGATTGTCTGAGATATTCTACCAGTATTAGTACCTGTATCACTTTATGAGACATCAGAGAACACTTATCATATTTATTTGGTTGATATGAACACTTATTGGCGTCATTTCATGTGATGGTTGGTTGCCTCTACGGGTTCAGGATTAGTTGTATTTTATCCTAAACTGTTACTCAATTTAATCTATTGATTTACTGGACTAGTTCGTGTTTGAGGTCAGATAGGATATTGATCTATTTTATATTGGACTATTAGACATGGATTTTTATACCTCTTTAGAGTTTAGAGGTATCACAGCCAATTGGTTAGAGATAATCTTGATGTTAATATGTATATGGACCTTGTATTTTGATGTTAAGACCTTGTAATTTGATATTGAGATATTAGACTTATACCACATCATGTGTAAACGATTACCATTTTCGGATTAAATCTAGTTATGATAGCCCGTCTATGGGATTGATCTTGAGGTTGATTGATTCATGATTGAGGTTAGAGATTCATATTATATGTGGAGTAATTATCAGGCATGATATTCCTTTAATTGATGATTTTCAGATAAGAAATTAATCTGAATATTGAGGACGATTTAGTTATGATCTTACCTTGATACTTGATTGTTATGGGGACTTAGAGTTCATCTGGGATTTACATTCCTTTTATTAGATCTTGATCAGTATATAGATGAGATTTACTTTGTTAGATTATCATCAGGTATTGTGTGTATATTTTACCTTTGATATCGATGTGTAACATGATCTTAGTTTTGGATTATTGAAATAAGGACTTTTGGATTTACCCTGATTATATTGATTGAGTACTGATGATCTTATTGATGTTGGATATTGGATATAGAGATGATCGAGATGTCATATTGATCGAGAATGTTGCACTCCTTAATCATGATCCTGATTACAGTTGGATAAATCTACTTTCAAAGATGTTCCATTCTTTATTTGTGATCTCAGTAATTATTATCTTAGTCGATCTCGAGGATATCAGTAGACTGCTATTCGTGATGGATTCCTAATTATTATTGTTATCCAGTTATAGAGATAGATTTATTATAAGAGTAGTTTCATTGATATCGGTGATAATATATATACTCAGAGTTTGATAACAGTTATTACTTGATCTTAGTTATTGGTGATTAGAGGATTAGAACAGATTGGTAGCGATGAGAGGACTGATTACTGATTCATTGAGATGGTGATTACTGTATCGGATTCTTGGACTTGGATTCAATATTTGATGTTCACATGGATTGTTATTGAGACTATAAGTTGATTGATCAGTTATTGATACCTCTTTAGTACGGATGGATGAAATTTTGATCAGTTCTAGTTGAGACTGTGTATTGCGCAGTATCAGAACTGTTATTAGTATTATTCATGTTACTGAAAGCTACTGAGAAAGTATTGTTTTACTGTAACACTTGTACAGTCCTATTGTTTATCGTATGTACGGTTACCATTACCGTTCACTGTTACTGATATTGTTCACCGTATATATGATTACTGTTGACTGTTATACTATACCCTTACTGTCACCGTATCATCCCAGTGATTGAAATAGCATGGATATTGATTGATCTAAATAATAATATAATGGATAACATACACCGGGATTGGGAAAATTGATGGAGGAGACAACGTCTGTATTTTGGGTAGACCTAGGATACAGGTTGCGCAGCCGACTTACGGTTACACTGCAGGGTTCCAGGAGATGACTAACATCCCATCTGTTTATTGTTCCACAGTGTTACTGTGAGCATTATTCCACAGTGTTACTGTGAGTATTGTTCCACAATGATACTGTAAGTACTGTTACTGACTACCTGGGGGTAGGGCCTGATTCAGCGCCAGGCATTGGCCATGGTTCCGGGTATGTACGGGACCTACCTAAAGCATGGACAATGTCTCTAACCAATCAGTTTCAATAACTTAGGACCCTGGTTGACACGTGTAGTAGGCGTAGTATGAGATGCATCTATTACAAGTGACAATTGGTGTTTGCTGACATAATTAATTTTGATAAACTGTTATTATGTAATATAATGGACTGTAATCACCTAACTATACATATATATAAACCATGATAGACACCTGATTGGATTGGACATTTGATTTCTTTACTGTTTGACTTATTGTTTTCTATTTATGTATTATGTGTTATTTCTGTCTTATTTTAGTATAGTTATCTTTTGTACACATTGTTTATATGCACGAGTACTCTCCTTTTTCTTATACACTCATTAGGTCGCTTCTGACGACCCTGGATTCGTATGTCCAGGATTTTAGACATCTTCTTATATTGTTCAGGTGTTCGTGTGAACGTACGCTTCGCGAGGAGCTAGGGTTTCTCTCTTTTTGATTTTGGTATTCTTGCCTCCTTTTTATTCCTGTTTCTGTATTTTACTTGATTCTTGTATATCTGATTTAGTCTTTATTCTAGTTCTTTATTTATGTGATATCATGTATGGATGCTTATATGTGATATTGCAGTGATCATTGACTCATTATAGTATAGATTTATAGCTTGTTTTGGGTTACTTAAGGCTTAGCGCATATACGTGAAGTATTCTCCTTGCATATATGCGTCGCCGACTCTCGTCGCATCTCCACTCCAGCATATTTTAGGAAGCGGGGCATGACATTGTCTTTCTTCTTCATAAATGTATATCGCATATATATCTTTATTGTTTGAATGTCTTCACCTCTTTGTTGATGAATTGACAAAAAGGGGGAGAATAATTTAGAGTGTTTATATATGCATGCTTAATATTGGTGTTTATGCATATATGTTTATTTAATTTATGAGTCTTTATTGAATTTATGAGTCTTTATTGAATATCTTTATTGTTTATTGCTATGCATGAGTTAAGGAGGAGCTTCTATGAAGTTTATCTTTAATCCATGCGTATATAACTCCATGACTTTTGTCATCATCAAAAAGGGGGAGACTGTCGGCCCAAAGACCCTTCACTCTAGTTTTGATGATAATTAACTCATGTAGTTATAGTACTAATGATCTTGTGTTTATAAGTTTCAGATTTTCTATCAAGATCTTAGTCGGTGTTTAACTTTAACAAAAGATTCGAAGTCAAGGTTTGAAGCTAGCACGTGTTGATTCGAGAGCTCGCGCTTCAAAGATCGCATCAAGTATTCAAGAGGAGTATAGCTATTTGGATCAAGGTTTGGACCAAGTCAAGATGGAGAAGACGATTTATAAAGAGAAGATTTTCAAGACTTGAGTCGTGTTTGTAAGTATTAAAATTTTATTTTTAGATAAAATGTAATGGATAGATTAGTTGTGGATTGCACAAGCTCATAAACACACACACAAAATTTATATGTGTTTTCATAAGAATAGTATTGACTTTAGAAAATACTGTTTTGAATTTGAGCTTCAAAGTAAATATCTTTATGTTTCATCAATAGAGTTTATCAAAACAAGTTTATATAGTTTATACGTGTTTTACATTTCATCCATGCACATTGATGGTTCAAATATTTACAAAAAAACTTATTTGATGTTTCTATATCATATATTTGAATTTTGTATTTATCAAAACTTTGTTTAGAGCTTAATATCAAAAACATAGATATTTCATCTTATATGTGTATTGGATCATATCCATACACACTAAGTTTCAAAAGTATTTAAAATATCTTATTTTTGTATTTGAGCAAGTTTTGGAAAAACCTAATTTTCATTAGAAGTTTTTTTTTTGAAAAATACTGTATTCGGTTTAAGGCTGATTTTGCTATATCGCAAAAATAGTTCAACTTGTTTATAATATGTGTTGATTTTTGATCACACATATTTAGATTTCAAAGTTTTTCCCATCTCTCTTATGGTTTTTCTCCACATATTTTTGGGCTAAAACTTTCATATCAAAAGGAGAGTTTTTAAGAGCGTTTTCAAAAGAGATTTCATGAGTTTTCACCACTCAATCTACCTTGTTTTCTTATACAAGTTTGAGCTTTTCATTGCTAAATTCATCCTCTATGCTACTTGTTATGAGAGTTATTTTTGGTGATCAAAGTGTAGAGATCACCAAGGTTTCATCTTTGTATAAGAGGAGGCGAACTTGTGAGTTCGCGGTGTGTAGAGTTCTTGAGGGAGCTCATTGTAGAGGTGCGGCCTCGACAAGCTAGTATACTTGTGTGTATTATTCTTGCGGGAACAAGTGAGGGACTTACGAGTTCAAGAGTTCTTGAGGGAGATCGTTGTTGGTGTTGCGGCATCAAGTGATCTTGCTGGATCAATTCTAGTGGAAATCCTTTATAGTGTTGAAGGCGGGGACATATAGCAAGTGTGCTCGAACCTCGAAAAAATTCTCCTGAGTTTGCGATTACTCGTCTCTCTTTCTCTCACTTGTGTTTATATATCTTGCATGCTATTATTGTTTATATTTTTTACATTCTTGATATTCCCTTGTGCTTCATGTGTGTGTGTGTGTGTGTGGGATTGTTGATCATACTTGTATTTAACCAAGAGAGCCATAGTAGCACCCAACTCTTAATCTAGAGGAATCTTGAGGAGATAGTCCAGAGCCCTTCACCGAGAATTCAGATACACTCTTTGGTTATACATTGTGTGTTAGCCTAATAGTTTTTAAGTTGCATAATTAGTTTTAATTCTACATTGTTGTGCATTAGATTAGCTTGTACCCATTCACCCCCCTCTAGGTGACTTACAGTATTATTACATGGAGATGCCTTTTGACTTAAAGTATACCAGCGCAACATACCAATGTGAAATGAGTACAATTTTCTGTGACCATCTACTAAAGACGGTGGAATGCTATGTTGACGACATCGTAGTTAAGAGCCGCAACAAGAGTAATTACCTCGATGACTTAAGAATGGTATTCAATATCATGCGAGCTCATCAGCTGAAAATGAACTCGACAAAGTCATTCTTAGGGGTATCAGCAGCAAGCTTCTTGGATTCGTCGTCACATCCAAAGGAATTCATCTCGATTCTGACAAGGTCGAAGTCATCCAAGAGATGCAACCTTCGAGAAAATTTTAAAGAACTCAGAAGTTTGCAAGGCAGGCTTACCTATATCTAGAGATTCATCACCAATCTATCAGATCGTTGTCAATCTTTCACAAGATTAATGAAGAAAGATGTCTCTTTTGTTTGGGATGACACCTGAAAAAAAGCTTTTGAAGATATCAAAGTATCTAACCAAACCTCCAGTTCTGGTAGCCCCCATTTCGGGAAAATCATTCTTACTATATGTGAGAGCCATGGACCATTCTTTAGGCGTGATTGGTCACTAATATTGCATATTTATCATCACATTCTCATATTTATTATTTAATAAACTCTGCTATTTAATTATTTTTTTGTCTAATTATTTGCAGGGCCTTTACTAAAGGAGAGGGAAGAGAAAATGAGCTTAAAAGCCCATTAAATTCAGATTAATTCAAAAACAGAGAGATAAAGGCAATTTCAACTAAAGATTAGTGCATATATTGGAAGATAACACTAAATGAATATTGGTTAATCTCAAATTTTTATGGATCCAGTTAGTTAATCGAAGATCAACAGAAGAATAGTCAAAACCAGAAAATAAATCTGAAATATTATTGGACAAAGGCCAAAAGGAGGAAAACAGGGATCTGTACCCCCAGGTGTGGCCACCTAGCCACACCCAGGCCGCGTTTTCATGGCCATTCTGTTGAGATACGGGGAGCGTTTGCTCCCCCTATCTTCAGACGCTCTCCCCCTTCCATATTTTGCTATAATACTTGTAAATTCTCAGGCCAAAAAAAATGATTTAGTAGAGAGCATAGGCGAGGCTGTTCTATAGTTTATAACTTAAATTTTTAGTTTTCTTTTATATAATTTTCATTTTATTTATGTAACTGAGATTAGAGAAGAGTTTCATGGAGGAATAGGAGGGAAGCTTGTACTGAGGATGACACTGGTGTAAGTTCTTATTTCTCATTGTTAGTTGAATTGAAGCAAAGTTACATTTTCATGTTCTTGTTTCTCTTCTTCTTCTTCTCTTATTCTTCTTCTATCAGTTTTTGATGATAATCCAAATGAAACCTATAGCATCGAACATGTCTTGCCATTGCAAGTGCCTTTGATGGCTTATAGTGATGGATAACCGTTTTTATTTATTTTCTGCTTTCATTTAAGTTCATAGTTTAAGTTTAAGAACAGGGAAGATCCTATTTACTATGATTTGCTCACCTTCAAGACGAGGTAAGTCTTTGCCAAGGATTCAAGGTAAGTCATCAACAGGAAGAGGTAAGTAAGTTCTCTTAGATTTTCTTCCTTTCTTTTAATTTTTAGTTTAGATCACCTCCATCATCAACTATCAACTCTTTATTCTTTTTATTTCTTTGTATAAACTCATTTCCATTTTCTACACCTCCTTCTCAATCTATCACTTTCTTCTTAACTTAATAAAAGATTCTTTTTTCTTTACAAGAACAAGAGAAGAACTTTTAATCATCTTTAGTGAACTAAAAGAGAACTTACTAAAAGCTTCCATCGCTAGTCCCTCCTTACAGATTACGACCAAAATAGCCACTTGCTATCGCGGTAGTATTGAGTACCTTGCACTTCTGTTCTTAAATTCTAAAATTTTGTATTTTCTGTGTAGGTTATCCTTCAATCAAGGCACTTTTCTTGCGCAAAAGAATGACGAAGGCTTCGAGCAGGCTGTTTACTACATGAGCCGGACATTGATTGGGGCTGAATGTCGCTACAAGCCAGTCTTAAAAGAGTGCTTAGCTCTGGTCTTTGTAGTACAGAAGACATGACACTACTTAGTCAGACAAGAAATCCACATCATCTCTAGAGTTAATCCTCTACGGATCCAACGAAACCTGGATCATTAAGCTCTAGGGTGGCAAATTGGGGGATATTGTTATCTCAGTACAATATGACTTTCATCGCTCAAAAGATAGGAAAGATCAAGTTCTTGCAGATGTTCTAGCCGCCCATCCAGTTTCGGAAACTTCAAAGCTGCATAAAGACATCCCAGATGAGGTCATTGAAGCCAACATAACTTCAGCTGATGAAGTTTGGCAAATGTTCTTCGACGGCGCATCAAGAACAGACCCTGAATGCAAGATAATCGCAGGAGTGAAGGTGTTTGTCTCGCCCCATAATCATGTACTGCTTCGTGCTTTCTCATTAACAGAACCTTATTCCAATAATGTTGCCGAATACAATGCTCTACTTATCGGCCTCCAACTTGCTAGGGAAATGGGGTTGCAATACCTAGAAGCCTATGGTAATTCCAAGATGGTTATCAATCAGATCAAAAGGGAATATGAAGTATGTCATGAGGATTTGATACAGTACTATTAGGTAGCCATTGAGTTGGCTAATGCATTTGACGGCTTCTATATCAGCCACATATTTGTCCCTAAAATACCAATTCAGATGCTCTAACTACACTGGCAGCTACGTTGGCTTCTCCGACCAGCAACACTAGCCAACACATTATTGTGGCTTCCCGTCAACTCCTCTGTCCAAAATATAGTTTGCAAGTCAAAGAAGTCCATGCAACTTCAACGAACTTTGAACACAGAGATTGACGATTTCCTATCATCGACTACATTTTGCATGGCATAGTACCTGATGATTTAAAGGAGGCTACCTCTATCAAATGAAGATCCCCTCGCTTTTACTATGATCCAATAGTAATGGTATTATATATTATTGCTCGTACGATGGCATCTTGCTTCAGTGTCTATCCGACTCGAAAGCGCAAGAAGTACTCAAAGAAGCTCACGACGACATATGCGGTGCTCACCAACCAGGTCTAAAGCTTCAAGATCGATTGCGATGGCTCGACTACTATTGGCTGATGATGATTGCTGACGCAGTTTAGTATGCAAAACAACGTAAAGCATGTCAAATCTATGCAAATTTTATACACCAACCCACGAAGCTGGTCCATCCCACTATCGCTTCTTGGCCATTTAGAGCATGGAGAATCAATATTGTAGGGCCCATCAATCCTCCATCAGTGAAAGTTCATCGGTTTATCATCGCTATAACCAATTACTTTCAAAATAGGCAGAACTTGTGCCCTCATCAAAGTTAAATCTACCAATGTTATTAACTTCATCAAACACTATGTCGTACATAGATTTGGTGTTACCAGGAGGATCGTCCATGACAATGGCCCTCATTTGTGAGCCAATCATTCTACAAGATCTGCGACAAGTATCGAATACAGAATGTGGCTTCAATTTCGTACAATCCCGTCGCCAACGGGTTTTGTAATATCCCCTATCTAATAATACTGTATTTTATTTGTCTGAGTATTTATTTGGTTTCTCTGATTTTTTATTTATTTATTATTGTTTGGTTATTATTGCCGATATTTGTGTTTTGTTAATGATTTTATTATTATTTTTAATTAATATTTTTCTTCCCTTGAAACCGTACCCGTTGGCCCCGAACCCGAAACCACCAACCCACTACCCTAAAACCCAATTCCCATAATCTTGACTAAATCTAAATCCCATCTAAAAATCTTAATTTTAACTAATAAATCCTAATCCTAACAACCCCACAATTTTATCCTAATCCTAACTAACCTAGATTCTCCAAATCCCATCATCTCCTCATCCAATTCGTCAACTGCACAACCCATTCACACCTACACTCCTCCCTCCCTTGGCCGGTCTCCCCTCTCTCCGGCAAGAGCCCGATCATCGCCGGAGCGCGAACACACCTCCGCCGGAGTCCGTTCTCCGCCCTCCGTTGCCGGTGAACCTATTCTCCCCCGCAAGACTCGTCGGAGCTCCGACATCCATGGTCGAAGTAGCATCTGCATCCTAACATTCTGTTGCTATATTGAGGCAACTTTGGAGGTCTACTACTTTTTGTAAGTAGCCGTTCACCATTTATTTGCTTGAAGTTTCTAAAGTGGGAGCTCCTTGGTTGGGTGAATTATTTTAAATATGATTTATTAAATACCTGATTCCTCAAATTTTTTCTTATATCACTTTTTAAGTTACGTTTTCTTTTATTTGTCAACTGTACTGAAAGCAAAATTTTCCCATTTTATTGTATTGTATTATACTGTTTTGTTAAGCACAAATTTGCAACTTATATGATATAGCATCTTCCCTCCTTAACGTTGACAATGATGGTTGGTTCTCTCTCCTAACTTCTTTGATCCTATTTCCTTTAATTGTTGTAAAGTGGGTTTGAAGGGTGGTAGTTGCATGAGAAGCTGATAACCCATAAACAATCTATTCTGGCTTAAATATGTGGTCTAGTCTGTGAGTATGTAGTGATTACGTTCTGATTATATTCATGTGAAATCCAAATTTGATCCTAATAGGCTTGTAAGTTTAAGTTTGGATACGAGTTCTCCAAATTTTTAATCAGCTGCAGTTCTGTGCTGATATTAACAGTAAGTAGCTTCATGCTGAATATATTCAAATCTTTATACGCGATACATTATGAAATTCTTCATATGATGTTCTCGTTTTGTTTCTTTTTGTTTTTGTTTTTTTTTTTTCTTATTGGGGATACTACACCATTACAAAAGCAACAATTGATCACTTTTCTTGTGAGTTTATCTATTTGTTTATCTATGATAATTAGTCTCGAGATTCATGCTGCTAAGAAAATCCTTTATCCTATCTGTTATGGCGAGGCAGCAAAGCACTGCAGCCATTGTAGCTAGGAAGAAGCAGATGAATTGAAGGGTAAAATGGTGACCAGGTGATGCTTCTCAAGATATCTCCATGTTTTTAGGGGAACAGATGTTTCCACGCAAAAAAAAAAAAAAGAATGAGAAAGGCACCCCACAAATTATTAAGATGGTGAGAATGGGGACAGTACATTGAGTCTCTCTCTCTCTCTCTCAACCTTGCATACTAATTGAGTTGGCGAGGTAGCAAACTGCTGTAGCCACTTCTTAGGAATGGAGATCATACTAACTGAGCTGGCGAGGTAGCAAACTGCAGTCAAGACCAGATGGCGATTCGGTTCGGAAACCACGTCATTTCATGTGAGTGTTTGCTTTTATCTAAATTCCTTATTTACCGTTATTTACATGTATGTATGTCTTGCCTTTATCATTTCATGTGATTATTTGATGTATTTTACCAATGTGATTACCTGTATCACTTCACGAGACATTAGTGCACATTCATTATATTTATTTTGCTAATTCGTTTATTTATTAGCATCATTTCATATGTAGCTATTTACCACTATTGACATTTCTTTAACCGATAGACTGATCTACCGATACTTGGATTGGCATTGACATAGTTAGAGTTGGAGTTGACCTGAATTGATGGATTTGATTAGTGGACTCGATGGTGATGGACTTGATCTTGGGTTGGGGAATAGGCATAGATTGGGTTAACCTGAGCTAGTGCATGTATGAACATAATTAGTTAGTTACTTAGATTTTCTGAATCTTGTGATTGAGCTTAATAGAAGTGGGAATACATGATGATCTTAATCAGATTAGATAGTGATGATTAGTTAAATATAAATAATTATGTATTTGATATGCTGGGACCCGAATATATCGGTGATTTGCAGTTATTCCTCGTGATTGCAGTTATTCAGTTGTAGAGATAGAGCTATAGTAGGAGTGATTTTATTGATATTGGTGACCACATTTTATATATATTTTGGAGTTTGATAACAGTTATTATTTGATCTCAGTTATTGATGGTTATAGGATTAAAACAGAATGGTATCGAGGAGAGGACTAATTACCGATTCATTGAGATGGTGGCTTAGCGTATTGGATTACGCTGATATGGACTGATACTTAATGATTCATGATTATTGTATTGAGATTATAAGTTGATGGATCAGTTACTGATATCTCTTCAGTTCGGATGGATGAGATTATGATTAGTTTTAGTTGAGACTGCTTATTGAGCAGTAGCAGGACTGTTACTGTATTATTCATGTTACTGAAAGTTACTGGGAAATGATTGTTTGACCGTAACACCCTGTACAGTCCTATTGTTCATCGTATACACGGTTACTGTTACCGTTCACTGTTACTGATATTGTTCACCGTGTGTACGATTACTGATTGACTGTTACTGTACTGTTATTGTTACTGTCACCGCATCGTCCCAGTATTATAGGTAACATGAGTCTTGATTGTTTTTACTGAATTCAATAATAAAGTAATTGAACAACTTACACTGGGATTGGGGAAATTGATGGAGGAGACAACGTCTGTATTTCGGGTGGATCTAGGATACAGGTTGCGCAGCCGACTGAGGGTTCCACTGCAGGGTTCCTGGGGGATGACTGACATCCCATCTGTACTGTTACTGTTCCACTGTTTTCACAGTGAGATTACTGTTACTGTTACTGAGTACCTAGCGGTACGGCCTGGTTCAGCGCCAGGAAACTGAGGCC
The DNA here is from genome assembly GCA_038442645.1 of Agave tequilana. NCBI lineage: Eukaryota > Viridiplantae > Streptophyta > Magnoliopsida > Asparagales > Asparagaceae > Agave > Agave tequilana. Next base: position 57,005 of record JAVJIF010009154.1, on the reverse strand, counting down.
GTGGTCCCAGGTATGTACGGGACCCACCTAAAACATGGATAATGTCTCCAACCAATCAATTTCAATAACTTAGGACCCTGATTGACACGTGTAGTAGGCGTAGTATGGGATGCGTCTATTACAAGTGGCAATTGGTGTTCGCTGACATAATAAATGATAATAAATTGTTTATAGCATATTGTGACCGACTATAATCACATGGTTGTATACATGATTGTAACCAGGACCAGATTATTATAACCAGGACCAGACGTATGACCAGACTTGGATGCCAACCTAGTGACATGTGATAGATTACACGCCTTGACATTGATTGCATATTTACAGTTGTGCCAGTTGTCTTCTACATTTATTCATGTGGTTATCATATATATTACTGTTCAGTTATTTATTTTGTTACTTAGTCTGCAGTTGTTCTTACTATTATCTATGCACATGGTTTCTTCTGCATGAGATGTTTCCCTTTTACACACACACTCATTATGGTCGCGTTTTGACGACCCTGGGTTTGCACGTCCAGCTATTGGACGGTTGTTCTAATGTGCAGGGTTCGACGAGACTGTTCGTCTTGCGAGGGACTGGACGCTCTTTCTTCTATTTCTGGTATTTCACCTCTTTATATTCTGTCATTTCCTGATTCTGCATTTATTGCTTTCAGCTGCCATGTTCTTGCCATCATTTATCTGCTATCCTTTGATTTGCCACTATATGTATTATTGCAGTGTTCATTGATCATTATGCTTCCGATTTATAGCTTGTTCAGGTTACAATTTAGGCTTAGCGTATATACGTGGGGTATTTTCCTCGCGTATATGCGTCGCCATAACGTCTCCGTATCTTTAGGATCGAGGCGTTACAGAGTGGTATCAGAGCCAGGTTTCGACATAAAACGGACTTGATTCTTACCGATAACTTGAACGAGCTATAATTACACTGCAATATACATATAGGATTCACACGATGATATTGAGTCCATTTGGAATTGATCGTTCTCCCTTGGATATTCACCTCTTGATCTTTGATAACTTAATTTCAACTCTTCTTTTAGAGTAATATTGGTTCCATCTTGATTCCTATTCTCCTTGTCTATTCTATTTTCTGATCTTGTCTCTTGGAATTGGTCACTCCATTCTGAAGGTGGTAGCTGAGACCAGAGCACGCAGCGGAAGCGTGTTGGGTCCATGATGTGTTAAGAAGCGACGGAGAAGTTTGCTTGTTTCTCTCTTGATTTTGATTATTTTATCATTCCATATCTTATCGAAATTTCGAGGACGAAATTTTTATAAGGTGGGTAGAATGTAATATCCCCTATCTAATAATACTGCATTTTATTTGTCTGAGTATTTATTTGGTTTCTCTGATTTTTATTTATTTATTATTGTTTGGTTATTATTGCCGATATTTGTGTTTTGTTAATGATATTATTATTATTTTTACTTAGTATTTTTCTTCCCTTGAACCCGTACCCGTTGGCCCCGAACCCGAAACCACCAACCCACTACCCTAAAACCCAATTCCCATAATCTTGAATAAATCTAAATCCCATCTAAAAATCTTAATTTTAACTAATAAATCCTAATCCTAACAACCCCACAATTTTATCCTAATCCTAACTAACCTAGATTCTCCAAATCCCATCATCTCCTCATCCAATTCGTCAACTGCACAACCCATTCACACCTACACTCCTCCCTCCCTTGGCCGGTCTCCCCTCTCTCCGGCAAGAGCTTGATCATCGCCGGAGCGCGAACACACCTCCGCCGGAGTCCGTTCTCCGCCCTCCGTTGCCAGTGAACCTATTCTCCCCCGCAAGACTCATCGGAGCTCTGACATCCATGGTCGAAGTAGCATCTGCATCCTAACATTCTGTTGCTATATTGAGGCAACTTTAGAGGTCTACTACTTTTTGTAAGTAGCCGTTCACCATTTATTTGCTTGAAGTTTCTAAAGTGGGAGCTCCTTGGTTGGGTGAATTATTTTAAATATGATTTATTAAATACCTGATTCCTCAAATTTTTTCTTATATCACTTTTTAAGTTACGTTTTCTTTTATTTGTCAACTGTACTGAAAGCAAAATTTTCCCATTTTATTATATTATATTATACTGTTTTGTTAAGCACAAATTTGCAACTTATATGATATAGCATCTTCCCTCCTTAACGTTGACAATGATGGTTGGTTCTCTCTCCTAACTTCTTTGATCCTATTTCCTTTAATTGTTGTAAAGTGGGTTTGAAGGGTGGTAGTTGCATGAGAAGCTGATAACCCATAACCAATCTATTCTGGCTTAAATATGTGGTCTAGTCTGTGAGTATGTAGTGATTACGTTCTGATTATATTCATGTGAAATCCAAATTTGATCCTAATAGGCTTGTAAGTTTAAGTTTGGATACGAGTTCTCCAAATTTTTAATCAGCTGCAGTTCTGTGCTGATATTAACAGTAAGTAGCTTCATGCTGAATATATTCAAATCTTTATACGCGATACATTATGAAATTCTTCATATGATCTCGTTTTGTTTTGTTTTTGTTTTGTTTTTTTTGTTTCTTATTGGGGATACTACACCATTACAAAAGCAACAATTGATCACTTTTCTTGTGAGTTTATCTATCTGTTTATCTATGATAATTAGTCTCGAGATTCATGCTGCTAAGAAAATCCTTTATCCTAACTGTTATGGCGAGGCAGCAAAGCACTGCAACCATTGTAGCTAGGAAGAAGCAGATGAATTGAAGGGTAAAATGGTGACCAGGTGATGCTTCTCAAGATATCTCCATGTTTTTAGGGGAACAGATGTTTCCACGCAAAAAAAAAAAAAAAAGAATGAGAAAGGCACCCCACAAATTATTAAGATGGTGAGAATGGGGACAGTACATCGAGTCTCTCTCTCTCTCTCTCTCTCTCTCTCTCTCTCTCTCTCACAACCTTGCATACTAATTGAGTTGGCGAGGTAGCAAACTGCTGTAGCCACTTCTTAGGAATGGAGATCATACTAACTGAGCTGGCGAGGTAGCAAACTGCAGTCAAGACCAGATGGCGATTCGGTTCGGAAACCACGTCATTTCATGTGAGTGTTTGCTTTTATCTAAATTCCTTATTTACCGTTATTTACATGTATGTATGTCTTGCCTTTATCATTTCATGTGATTATTTGATGTATTTTACCAATGTGATTACCTGTATCACTTCACGAGACATCAGTGCACATTCATTAAATTTATTTTGCTAATCCGAGTATTTATTAGCATCATTTCATATGTAGCTATTTACCACTATTGATCCAGGACTAGTTGAGGCATATTTTATACTGTGATTTTGTTCGATCTATTGATCAGTTGACCCACTTCATATTTGAGGATAGAGGAACGATCTTACGCATACCATTTGTCGGTAGTTGTTGGTGATTATTTCAGATTAGAACTTCTGTGGATATTGAGAAAGTATTAGATGTGACATTTCTTTAACCGATAGACTGATCTACCGATACTTGGATTGGCATTGACATAGTTAGAGTTGGAGTTGACCTGAATTGATGGATTTGATTAGTGGACTCGATGGTGATGGACTTGATCTTGGGTTGGGGAATAGGCATAGATTGGGTTAACCTGAGCTAGTGCATGTATGAACATAATTAGTTAGTTACTTAGATTTTCTGAATCTTGTGATTGAGCTTAATAGAAGTGGGAATACATGATGATCTTAATTAGATTAGATAGTGATGATTAGTTAAATATAAATAATTATGTATTTGATATGCTGGGACCCGAATATATCGGTGATTTGCAGTTATTCCTCGTGATTGCAGTTATTCAGTTGTAGAGATAGAGCTATAGTAGGAGTGATTTTATTGATATTGGTGACCACATTTTATATATATCTTGGAGTTTGATAACAGTTATTATTTGATCTCAGTTATTGATGGTTATAGGATTAAAACAGATTGGTATCGAGGAGAGGACTAATTACTGATTCATTGAGATGGTGGCTTAGCGTATTGGATTACGCTGATATGGACTGATACTTAATGATTCATGATTATTGTATTGAGATTATAAGTTGATGGATCAGTTACTGATATCTCTTCAGTTCGGATGGATGAGATTATGATCAGCTTTAGTTGAGACTGCTTATTGAGCAGTAGCAGGACTGTTACTGTATTATTCATGTTACTGAAAGTTACTGGGAAATGATTGTTTGACCGTAACACCCTGTACAGTCCTATTGTTCATCGTATACACGGTTACTGTTACCGTTCACTGTTACTGATATTGTTCACCGTGTGTACGATTACTGATTGACTGTTACTGTACTGTTATTGTTACTGTCACCGCATCGTCCCAGTATTATAGGTAACATGAGTCTTGATTGTTTTTACTGAATTCAATAATAAAGTAATTGAACAACTTACACTGGGATTGGGGAAATTGATGGAGGAGACAGCGTCTGTATTTTGGGTGGACCTAGGATACAGGTTGCACAGCCGACTGAGGGTTCCACTGCAGGGTTCCTGGGGGATGACTGACATCCCATCTGTATTGTTACTGTTCCACTGTTTTCACAGTGAGATTACTGTTACTGTTACTGAGTACCTAGCGGTACGGCCTGGTTCAGCGCCAGGAAACTGAGGCCATGGTCCCGGTATGTACGGGACCCACCTAAAACATGGATAATGTCTCCAACCAATCAATTTCAATAACTTAGGACCCTGATTGACACGTGTAGTAGGCGTAGTATGGGATGCGTCTATTACAAGTGGCAATTGGTGTTCGCTGACATAATAAATGATAATAAATTGTTTATAGCATATTGTGACCGACTATAATCACATGGTTGTATGCATGATTGTAACCAGGACCAGATTATTATAACCAGGACCAGACGTATGACCAGACTTGAATGCCAACCTAGTGACATGTGATAGATTACACGCCTTGACACTGATTGCATATTTACAGTTGTGCCAGTTGTCTTCTACATTTATTCATGTGGTTATCATATGTGTTACTATTCAGTTATTTATTTTGTTACTTAGTCTGCAGTTGTTCTTACTATTATCTATGCACATGGTTTCTTCTGCACGAGCTGTTTCCCTTTTACACACACACTCATTATGGTCGCGTTCTGACGACCCTGGGTTTGCACGTCCAGCTATTGGACGGTTGTTCTAATGTGCAGGGTTCGACGAGACTGTTCGTCTTGCGAGGGACTGGACGCTCTTTCTTCTATTTTTGGTATTTCACCTCTTTATATTCTGTCATTTCCTGATTCTGCATTTATTGCTTTTAGCTGCCATGTTCTTGCCATCATTTATCTGCTATCCTTTGAATTGCCACTATATGTATTATTGCAGTGTTCATTGATCATTATGCTTCCGATTTATAGCTTGTTCAGGTTACAATTTAGGCTTAGCGTATATACGTGGGGTATTTTCCTCGCGTATATGCGTTGCCATAATGTCTCCGTATCTTTAGGATCGGGGCGTTATAGGTTTGCAGAGGTGTTTAACAAGACAATCATCAAACTCCTAAAAAAGTTTTTTTCATCAAGTAAGCGAGACTGGAACGAGAAGCTTAGCGAGTGTCTTTTGGCCCATCGCACGATGGTCAGGACTCCCACTGGCAGTACACATTTTTTTCTAGTCCATAGGTGTGAAGTCGTCATACCCCTAGAGATGCATTTACCGTCATTTTGAGTTGAGCACATAACTGATATGACGGAAGGGATAACGATCGACTACACCTTCAAGAGCAAGAAGCGTTAGATGAAAAGGGATTATTAGCTTAGCACGAGCTATATCAAGCACGAATCTTAAAGGCCTTCACAAAAGGTCTAAGAGAGAATCTTCCAGCAAGGAGATTTAGTCTTAGCTGTCCGACGACCCATGATCATGATGCACTAGACTAAAGACAAATTTCAACCTAAATGTGAAGGACCTTTTGTAGTAGAGACAGTCTACTTAAACGGAGTATATCACCTTGCTGATTCAAATGAGGGTATGCTTATGATCCCAATTAACAGTAAATTTCTGAAGAAATATTACCTCTGATCACGTTAATATTAAATCTCTGAACACTAAGGCAAATTAATTTGAATATGTTATCCCTCGGAGTGACTAAAATACCTCTCCGCAGACTTCCTAATGGAATCTCAAGGAGTACTAATTCCCTCATGGAGTTCCTAATGTCATATCAACAAACACAGACACTCTTTCGAGTTCACCATTCTGATCCTCGCAGAGTTTGTATCTACTCCTGCATACGTGAAGAAAATATGATTTTCAAGAGCCGGGTATAGTGTTACATAGTTTCTATGGCTATTACTACTAATTAAATTTGTTTCTAGTGTTAATTAGGATCTTTAACCAAAAGTCAAAACTTTCATCGCCGTATGCATGAACTAGGCCTTATAAGAGCCAAATAGGACACAAATAGGGAAAAAACATGATTTTTTATAGCCGAGAATAGTTTTACATAGTTTCTATATATAATTACTACTAACTAAACTTGTTTCTACTCTTTATTGGGAAGTTTAACCAAAGGTTAAACTTTCACCCCTGATTGGCCTCAATTAGGCCTTATAAGAGCCGAATAGGGCCCAAACGAGGAGAAAATTTGATTTTCAAGAGCCGAGATTAGTATTCCTTAGTTTCTATGTACGATTACTACTAATTAAACTAGTTTCTAGTCGTAACTGAAAAGTTTTACCATAAATCAAACTTTTAGCCCCTATAGATCTAAACTTGGTCTTATAAGAGCCGAATTGCCCATGTTCCTGCACCTCCCTTACAAAAGAATAAAGGAAAAGAGGTACAATTTGATAAATCCCTAAAGAATACTTCTCGAGACCTCAAAGATCCTTTCTACTTTGACATATTGGCACAATTTGTCAATATTCCAGCTCGTATCACTCTACACGAGCTGTTCCGCCTTTTCAAGAAAATGAGGGAAGCACTTTGGGATGCACTTGACAATTTAGAAACTTTTTTGACGTAAGTACCCACCGTCTCTGAAGGAACTACATTCCTGTAATGCTATTTGGTGATGCAAGAAGTTACCAATATCACATTCTCATCTGAAGACATGTTGATCAAAGACAATTGGCATGACAGACCTTTGTCTTACACAGGATATATCGATTCTGCTCATGTCGAGAGGATTCAAATCGACCCTGGCTCTTCTCTAAGCATTATCCCTAGGATATTGCTGCAGTTCCTCAGTATTTTCCTGCATAGATTATCAACAACGAATACTACCATCTGCGGTTCAATGCCTGTAGTAATCAACCATTGGGAAAGATCCGTTCGCGCTGTCAACTCGGAGATTTAAAGACAGAGTTGACATGTTATGTCATCGATGCTAATACATCCTACAAATTGCTGCTAGGACGGTAATGGATCCATGCCAGCTGGATCGTCCCTTCTACTCTCCATCAACGTCTCAAATATATTGATGACAATAAAGTGGTCAAAATGGTGTTTGCAGAGAAATAACCATTCAAGTGGGTAGAGAATTACTTCACCGATTTTATGCTTGACAAAGAGGCAGCAGAGGAGCCATTACCGGATGAACCTGATAGTGGCAATGAAGCAGACTCTAAACTGGAGAATGACGCCCCTGTTACTTTTGTCTCAGAGCCAAGTGTAGCCAATTTAGGTGATTCTACTTGTAATAATGACTTTCATCTCTCAAAAGGCAGTGAAAGATCATGCTCTTGCAGATTTTCTAACCGCCCATCCAGTTCTTAAGACTTCAAAGCTGCATAAAGACATCCCAGATGAGGTCGTTGAATCCAATATGACTCTGATGAAGTTTGGCAAATGTTCTTCGAAGGCGCATCAAGAACAGGCCCTGAATGCAAGATAGTCGCAGGAGTGAGGGTGGTGTTTATCTCGCCCCATAATCATGTACTCCTTCACACCTTCTCGTTAACAGAACCTTGTTCTAATAATGTTGCTGAGTACAATGCTCTATCGGCCTCCAACTTACTAGGAAAATGGAGGTGCAATACCTAGAAGCCTATGGTGCTTCCAAGCTGGTTATCAATCAAATCAAGGGAGAATACAACGTATGTTATGAGCATTTGATATCGTATTAACAGGAAGCCACTGAGTTGGCTAATGCATTTGATAGCTTCTATATTAGCCTATCTCATCTTCAAAATACAAAGGCAGATGCTCAGCTGCACTGGCGGCTACATTGGCTTCTCTGTGCAGCAACTCTTGCCAATGCTAATTTGTGGCTACCCGTCAACTCCTCTGTCCAAAATATAGTTTACAAGTCAAAGAAGACCATGCAACTTTGATGGACTTTGAACCTAGAGATTGGCAATTTCTACCATCAACTATGCTTTGCATGGTATACTTGTTGATGATTTAAAGGAGGCTACCTCTATCAGATGAAGATCTCCTCTCTTTTACTATAATCAAATAGTAAAGATGCTATATCATCACTCGTATGATGGCATCTTGCTTCGTTGCGTATCCAACTCGAAGGCGCAAGAAGTACTCAAAGAAGCTCACGATGGTATATGCGGTGCTCACCAACCAGGTCCAAAGCTTCAAGACCGACTACAACGGCTCGACTATTATTGGTCGATGATGATTGCTGACCACTTCAGTATGCAAAATAGCGTAAAGCATGTCAAATCTACGCAGATTTTATACACTAACCCCCGGAGCTGCTCCATCCCACTGTCTCTTCTTGGCCATTTGAAGCATGGGGAATCGATATTGTAGGCCCATCAGTCTCCATCAATAAAAGGTCATTGATTTATCCTCGCTATAACCAATTACTTTACAAAATAGGCAGAAGCCGTGCCGCTCATCAAAGTTAAAACTACCAATGTTATTAACTTCATCAAACATTATGTCATACATTGATTTGGTGTTCCTAGGAGAATCGTCCATGACAATGGCCCTTAATTTGTAAGTCAATCATTCTACTAGTTCTATGACAAGTATCGAATACAGAATATGGCTTCAACCACGTACAATCCCGCCAATGGGTTAGCAGAGGCGTTTAATAAGACAATCATTAAGCTCCTCAAAAAGTTCATTTCATTAAGTAAGCTAGACTGGAATGAGAAGCTTAGTGAATGTCTTTTGGGCCTATTGCATGACAGTCAGGACTCCCACTGACAGCACACAGTTTTCTCTAATCTATGGGTGTAAAGCTATCGGACCCCTAGAGATACATATACCGTTGCTTCGTGTTGAGCTCATAACTGATATGATGGAAGGATAATGATTGACTACGCCTTCAAGAGTTAGAAGTGTTAGATGAAAAGCGATTATTAGCTTAGCACAGAATTGAGCTATATCAAGTACGGATCTTAAAGGCCTTCAACAAAAAGGTCAAAGAGAGAATCTTCTAGCAAGAAGATTTAGTCTTAGCTGTATGACGACCCATGGTCATGACGTACAAGACTAAAGGCAAATCCAACCTAAATGGGAAGGATTTTGTAGTAGAGACAGTCTACTCAAACAAAGCATATCGCCTCACTAATCCAAACGGGGGTACGCTTATGATGCCAATTAATGGTAAATTTCTAAAGAAATATTACCCCTGAGCATGTTAATATTAAACCTCTAAACATTAAGACAAATTAATTTGAGTATGTTATCCCCTCAGAGTGGCTAAAATACCTCTCCGCAGATTTTCTCATGGAATCTCAAAGAGTATTAATTCCCCCATGGAGTTCCTAATGTCATATCAACAACACCAACACTCTTTCGAGTTTACTATTCTGATCCCTACAGAGTTTGTATCAACTCCTATAATCCCCGACTGGAATTTGAAAATTTCCTGCGGAATGAAAACCCAAAAGGTACACTATGTTACTTAAGATAACAAAATAATCCTGCACTTTCAACAACTAAGGATAGAGAAAAAAGTTAGCTTTTAAGCCCAACAAAAAGTTCTCAACAAATCATCATGCTGAGGGGAATAACATAGTGTTGACACTCCAAAAAGACAAACTTTTCAGGTAGAACTTCAATTGGTCTGTACGACATTAAAACTTGTTGATATTTATAAAAGACAAGATGCTGACAAGCTGACGATCAAGTTCTACCCATCCTCAGAGATCAAGCAATGCCTTGAAACTTATTGATACAGTGAAGCAGACAGTACGCCAATCATCATCTGTAAAGAGGCCCAAGTATGGCCCAAGATAATAGCTTCGCTTGAAGCTCTGTAGCCTTGTTGAAGGGCTAAGATATTAACTTCGCCTCGAGATTTTCCTGTGAGCTTTGCTTAAAGCTCTTCATAGCTCTGCAAAAGAGCTAATCTTTAGCTTCGTCTGAAACTAATATTAGCTTCGCCTAAAGCTTTTCTTGTGAGTTTCGCCTAAAGCTCTTCATAGCTCTACAAAAGAGCTAATCTTTAGCTTCACCTGAAGCTAATGGTAGCTTTGCTTGAAGTTTTTCTTGTGAGCTTCAATAAATCTCTTCATAGCTCTGCAAAAAGCTAATCTTCAGCTCCGCTTGAAGCTAATTACAGCTTTGTCTAAGGCTAATTACAGATTCGCTGGAAGCTTTCTTGTAGCTTCACTTGAGAGTTATGCTAGTCTCATGCAAAGTTAATTCTAGCTTCGCTTGAAGCTTTTCGCGCCCCTTATAGGAGAGTTTGCCAGATCAATGTTCGACCTAGTCTTTAGTGGGCTAACCCCACTATGTTAGTAGGGATAATTCCACTTTAAGTGGGCGGTTACACCCGCTCAATTTGTCCCACATTAAGTGGAGACAACTTGGTCAAATGACCATTTTTGGGCTCACACGAGCCTGTCTAACCTTACTTAAGACTTACACCTAGCTTCACAAGAGACTTTATAGCCTCGCGCGAAGCTCAAAATAGCCTCTGGCGAGAGGTTAAATGATTATTATCAGTCTTTGTTGAATTTTAGGGGTGGTTAAACCCCTCAGAGCCTATAAATAGCTTATTCTTGAAATGAGCACCGGGTTGATTGGCTGGCAAAAGAAGGCAGAAAAAGAGAAGGCTAGAAGAAGGCTAGGCAAAAGCAAGTAAGCAACCAAGAGGCTGGTGCAGAGAAAGAGTTAATTCTCCCTCGCTTCAAAGAAATCCAATCTAAATTTAGGGTGTCAACACCCTAAGATCTTCCTCTCTCAAGAAATCTCAGAAATCAAGCGAGAAGGAATTTCTTAAGACTCAATTAATCACATCGTCAATGGAACAAAATTATCGCACGCTGATCAGACTTCCACTGGCATACTTTCCCAAAATCTTAGAAGAGATACTTGTAATTTTTCTTTTATTACTTGTAATTTCTCTTCAAATTTTGTAAGTTTTCCCTTTATTGACATTTAGCGAAAAACAAAATGGCAACTCCACTAGGAAACTGCTTCTCCACTATTGAAAATCAAGTGTCACAATGTGACGTTGGGTCTACTGCAGAGACCCTGGTCATCCACTTTGACCAAGAGAGATTTGAACAACTTCTCTCTGGGGGTGGCACAAGTCCCCTACATGTGCGCAAGCACAAGAAGGTCAGTGTAGACAGAGCACCTCTGGCTACCTCTTGAAAGTAAGTCTTTATTGAGACTACTGAGGTTCCTTGTGAACCTATCACAGCCTCACGCGAGGCAAAACAGGCTTTACGCAAGCCTACCACAGTCTTAACAAGGACTAATTTACTCTCACCAAGATGTGAACATTGTGCGCGAGGCTATAAAGGTTTCCTATGAAACTAAAACAACCTATTCAAAGGTTATGTGGGTTGCAAAATCCACTAGCTCTTCTCTTGATTTAGCTTCATGCTAAGCTAAGATAGTCTCGGACCATGAGACTATCTCAGCTCCTCGCAGAGCTAAGCCTCGTCTGTCTTGCGAGGCTAAGGCTAAAGTACTTCATGCTAACAGCGAGGCTACTATAGCCTCACTTACATCATCAGCACTGTTGGGTAGTGCTAGGATAGCCGCTTGCGACAGTACCACTGGATGCTCAGATAGCTTCATCATGCGAGGCTAATTCAACTCTTTACAGAGTTCAGCATCGCCTATCACGCGAGGCTAAAGCCAAAGCACCTTTGTGTGCTAACAGCGTTGCTGAGCGTCGCTCTCATTAACGGCACCAGGTGCTAAGAATCTCTGCCGCAAGGCCAGAGACAAGGCATCAAGTGCTAAGGATCTTTGCCGCGAGGCTAGAGATACAGTTAATAGTGAAGCTATTTCAGCTTCGCTTAAAGCAAAAGCTATGCGCAGTAAAGCTAAGTTTGCCTCTAAAGGCAAAACAGTAAATTCGCCTTGCGAAGCTACTCTTTCAATTAAAGCTATCCTAGCTTTGCCTATAACAAAAAAGAAAGCCTTTAAGGCTAAGTTTAAGACTTCTCAGCCCAAGGGGGCTAACTTTCAATCTCCTCGAATCTCTATGATGGTTCGGTTGGATCCGGTTAACGCAAACTTGAGAGACTATCTGAGCAACAAGCGAAAGCTTTGCTCTGAGGAACCTGTTTAGATCTCACCATCCTAGTGTAGACAAGCAGTGTGTCAACTTGTGATGGTCCACTCCGTCCATTGCTATTTAAGAACCATCCCCACAACTTCCCCTCCAAGCCAGCAATCGGTATTCAACGGTTGTCAACCCGAACTTCTGAGAAGCCCGGGTCCCTGAAGAAGAAGGCAACAAAGGTGGTCCATCTTGCAGCCGCCTCTGTCAACATGATAAGCAGAGGTAGGAATCTATTCCGGTCCAGATGACAGAGATGAGGAACCTTTACTCCTCCAGCTAGCTCCACGGACTTTGATTATATCCCCAGTTTGAGTCAGGTTCTCGTGGAACAAGAGGGTGCCTTTCAAGATACTCGCTCCAAAGTAGCAATACCCTATAACTACGGACAGCCCTCTTCATCAACCATAGTTGTGTCACCTGCATCATTGTGAAACCTTTTCCAATAGTCTGATGATGAGGAGGAGGCCAGTGGATCGCTTCATCAGCCACCATCAGTTCGGTACGAACAGGACTTGTATCTGCTAGCATGGCTAACAACAATGATGATAATCTCCATTAACGAATGGAGGCACAACAGAAGACTTCCAAAGCTCAGCAGGGAGCTTTGGATAACATCCAGCATATGTTAGCTTAACTCTTGGTCAATCAAAATACCAATGACACTCATAATGAAGAGGAGCATAATGACGATGAACGTCCTAAGACTGAGAAGTCGAAGGAAAGCTCCTCAATCTATGTCGAGGTCATTAAGGGCATCCAAGCTCAGATTGCGTCTCTAACCTAGAGGGATGAAATGAAGAAAGTAGAGGCGTCCTTACCTGCTAGAATGGGACTCTGTTCTATACCCACCAAAGTTTAAGCCACCTACGTTGCACACATATGATGGCACCCAACCAGCATATCTATTACTTCCGGTCTCAAACCGGTAACGTAATAGAAAACAATGCCATTATGGCCAGACTATTCATCGACACCCTTAAGGTAGAAGCCTTTGATTAGTTCAGGAGCCTACGCAGTGGCTCCATCAATTCTTGATTGACCTAAAAACCCAATTTCTCTCTCGATTCTACGAGGACGACACCGAAGTGACTATGAAAAAGCTCCTCTTAATGTTCAGAAAGGAGGAGAATCTGTGTGGGAATTCATAGAGAGATTCTGCAACCTTTCTCTCATGTGCCCTGCAGGCATGCCATTGCCCATATTACTAATTAGTCTCTAATATTGCATTATTTTTATCACATCTTCATATTTATTTTATATAAATTATTGCTAATAATGGTTTGCTTGTGTGATCCTAGGTCCATAGTGTAGAATAAAGAAGAAGACCTAAAATCACTATTTAATGGATGATTAAAGGCCTACAAGATAGCCATTGACCTTAGAGGGTGATTCTGTCAGACTTGGGAACTCAAATTTGAAATCCAGAAGATACAACCGACAGGGGACCGAAGCAATAGCGCACAGCAGGCAGCGCTACATGCGTCGCTCTGGGACAACCACGAAAATGCGGCTCTGGCCGCGTTTCTGCGACCTTAGAGGGTAGTACATGAGTGAAAAGTAAGAGTGCTTGTAATGGAAGGTGACAATCTGAAAGGTTCTCTCTTTATCTCTCCTTGTCTTCTTCTCTCTAACTTCTTTTACATGTTTAGCTAATTTTCTCTCATGGCAACTAACTACTAACCACTAACTTGCTAGCTTCTTACTTGATAATCCACATGAATCTAATAAGCATCTACTTGGCCTTGCTCTTGCAAGAGCCATTGATGGCTCATGATGATGGATTCTAACACTCTAACATCCTAACTCTCTAACAAGCTAACATTACTTTACTCCATACTTACTCTTGTTTAGTTTTGATGGTTTAAGTGTAGCTTGTGTTGGCCTAGAGGCCCATCACAATAGTTTTGATGATGATTAACTCATGTAGTTATAGTTTACTAATAATCTTGTGTTTAAATGGTTTCAGTGATTGACCAAATTATTAGTAGGTGTTTCGCTTCAATAAAGGAGTTCTAGAGCTTTCACATGCAGATTCAAGAGCTCGCGCGTCAAGATCGCATCTAGTACTTGGTTGGAGTCAAGCTCGTTGGATCGCATTTAGATCGAGTCGGCTTGGAGACGAGAAGACTTTGGTTTGTATTTAATTTAGATTGTTTAGATCTTCTGTAAAGGTAGATAGTGTTGATATGCTTAAGTTCACATACACACACAAGTTTAAAGTTTATTGGTTTCGGTTTTCGGTTTAACCGGTTTTGGACTTCATGTAAAAAATATAGATATATATCTTATATGTATATTAGATTCTATCCATATGCAATATGCTTCAAAGTTGTTTCAATATCATGTTTTTGCATTTACATGAGTTTTGGAGAAAACGGTTATCCATTTCAAAAATTCTAGTTTTGGAAAATACGGATTTTGTTTAAAGGCTAAATTTCAATATCACAAAAATGGTTCAAATTGTTTTTAATATATGCTGAATTTTTATCACACATATTTGTATTTCAAAGACCTAATAAGAACTTATTTTTGTGGAATTTATGTAATTTTATGGGATTTAATTGATATTAAAAGGACAAGTTTTAATACCCAAAATCCCAGCCTGATTGCACTAGCGGTCGACCGGACGGTCGACCGGAACAACGGTCGATCGACCGGCACGGTCGACCGATGTACACGGGACGTGCACAAAGGCCAGCCTATTCGGACAGTCGACCGCGCGGTCGACTGACTAAAAGCATCCCACTCTCGGGTGGGGCCGGTCGACCGGGCGGTTGACCGATGGCTTTGGCCCAATCGATCGGGCGGTCGACTGGAGGCACAACGGTCATAAAAATGACCGTTAGCTGGTCGACCGGGCGGTCAACCGAAAGGGCAATTTTGCCCTTTCCAGACTGCCAACGGGCAGATTTTTGAGAGGGTATAAATACTCATCTCTTGAGCTGGTTTCTTCATGGTTTTTAGAGAGCAAAATTTTCTCATCTTCTTAAGTGTTTTAGCAACTAGTTTTCAAGAGTTTTTGGGTTTAAAGATTTTATCATTATTTGTTTTAAAGTGTTAGAAAATTTAAAGAAAAGAGAGTCTTTTGGGAATTGGTTTTTGATCTTGATTTCAATATTTTTTGGAGATTTTTCCAAGTGTTTTTTCTTTGTTCCAAACACTGTATTTTCTCACACTTGAGCTATCTATCCACCCTATCTATTAGGATCTTATTTTTGGTGAGAAAATTGGTTTGTGGTTTGTTGAAACCACCAAGTGTTGTAATCCTCTTTGCTTTGTGGGTATCCCTATTGTGTAGATGTGATTGTGAAGGAGTTTGGTTTGATTGGTATCCCTCTAAGTGTAGAGGTGATTGTTGGAGTGTTGACTTTGAGCCTTATCCCTCTAGCGTGAGGTGATTGTTGTTTGGCTAAGTGCCCATCCCTCTAAGAGCAGAGGTGATTGTTGTTGTGCCTTACCTCTTGTGTAGATATTGTGTTTGTTGGAGAGAGGAATTGTGTACTCCTAATTGTATTCACCCAAATCCACAATGGAGGTTCCCTGTGTGGGAAGTCCTGTGTAGACGTTATAGTGAAAATCCTTCTGTGTGAAGGCGGGAATGTAGAGCAGTGGCTCGAACCTCGAAACATATCTCGGTGTTTGCATTTGATCCACTTTCTCTTAACTCTCTCTCTCTCATTTATATCTTGCATTGCATCATATTCATATCATATATATGCTTGGTATTATTTGTGTGCCTCACTTGTGTTAAACCAAGAGAGCTTCAAATAGCATCTCAACTCTTATTTAGAGGAATTTAGAGGAGATAGTCCAGAGCCCTTCACTGGGAATTCGCTACACTCTTTGGTTCCACTAAGTGTGTTGCAATTTGTTTTGAATTCCAGATCATTTGTCATTGATTAGCCATACACCTATTCACCCCCTCTAGGTGTACTTTCATTTGGTATTAGAGCCTACGCTCCTGATATTAGGTTTAACCACCTAGGAGTGAGATCTTGGCTTGCTAATCTAATATTACATTTGCACACATATTTATTTACACACACTCATGGATAAGTTATCCCTCCCATGTTTGATGTTTCTAACATCGATATGTGGAAGCTTAGAATGAGTGCTTACTTAAAAAAACCTAGGCTTGCATGTTTACCTTGCCACTACCAAGAAATCTTATCTTGGTAATAGCAAGCATATGGAGGCCAATGCACAAGCCCTAATGGCACTTAGAAACACACTAAGCAAAGAATATTTATATATGGTTTCTCATTGCGATTTCGCTTTTGCAGTGTGGAACACTTTGACTCAAGCTCCAAACGATGAAATATGGAGAGGAGGAATCTTGTGGAGAATCCGATTGCTACATGGTCAAGGGAATGACTCCCTTGAGGTAAACTCGGATACTCAACTAGGTGATAGTGCAAGTTCTTCTTGTAGTGATGATTATGTTGATGCCGATGCATTAAATGAAGAACTTTCCATTGTTTGTGAAAACCTATTAGAAAAATACCAACTTTTAAAAAAGAAAAGTCTTAAATTAAATAAAGAAAATAAGGATTTATTTTCAAAACTTAACATGACTTTACAAGAGAGGGATGAGATTTCTAATGAAAGGGATTCATTGAAATCCCAACTTGAACTTGCCCTAAATGAAATTGAAATTTTAAAAAATAAAAATGATTGTGACTTTGTTTTGAAGAAAAATGAAGTTCAATCTTCAAAACTTGATTTTGTTGTAAAAGAAAATGATTTTTTGAAAAACAAAATTATTTTTATTTCAAAAGTACTAGATTTGGTTTCAAAAGAAAATAAAACTTTGAAAAATGATTTGAACTCACATGTTTGCCATGCTTCACAATCTAATGTTCCTTTTGCATGCTCCACTTTATCTTCATGCATTAAAAATGATATACATGTGTTGAAGAAAATTTTTGATTATTTGGGCTCTACTTTGAGCCAACGAGCCTTGAACCACACACAGTTTGAATCCATGTTTCACAAGAAATATGCTCCTCCTATGCATGCACACAAACCACGACATGCACATGCTTCTCACGTTCATACATATAACACTATGTATACTCATGTGTGTTGGACCAAGGTTACAATCACCCGGTTTTTGAGTTTTGATGATTATAAAACATATATAGTTATTTGTACTAATTATATTTTAGTGTTTAAGTGTGTTTCAGGGTTCTAAGGATTCAAGTTGTGTTCTTCCCTAAAGGAAGGTACTTTTGACTCAAGATGACTCAATTCGGGTTCAAGGATTCAAGCTATACAACATTCCATAAGGAGAAGCCCTAATTTGAAGATCATGTAGTCACCTAGAACCTTTGTAAGAATTAGTTTGTTAAAGAATGAGGTTATGATAAGTTGGCTCAAGAAAAAACACACACACTTTCATTTTTCAAAATAAGGTTTTGTTTTGGTTAGTTGGATTAGATGCATGTCTTGGTTAATATACATGTCTCTAATTATTTTATATTTTTACATCTTGTTTATATCATGTATACCAACCCTTATAGCATCCTACTTAATCATCTAGCCATTTAAAAATATTTCTAAAATTATTCTAAGTTCAAAATTTTTCTATAAAAAATACTATTTCAGGCCCTACGGTCTACCAGGCGGTCGACCGCATCTATTTCAGGCTTAATCGGTCGACTGCACCGGTCGACCGGGCCTTGTGGCTTTGGCGTGCACGTTTGTGCACGTCTGCCGGTCGACTAGACCGGTCGACCGACTGACAGACCCTTGCTCTCGGGTTTTGTCGGTCGACCGGGCCAGTCGACCGACAGAACAAATCAAGTTTTTTTGTTTAGCCTCCGGTCGACCGACCGGTCAACCGAGTCCAACGACTAGTTGCCAAGTTAGACTGCCGGTCGACCGACAGCCGCCAGCAGCCCCAACGGCTAGTTTATTGAAATTTGTTTTCCTGATTTGATTGGGATGTTTGTGTCAGCTATCTCTAAAATTTTGGAGGCTAATTCCTGACCTATTTACCTAGTCTAAATGATGATTTACTCATGGCAAATCCCTATAAATAGATGGCATTGGTCCCTTGTTAAAATAAAAAAAATCCCCTTTGTTTTCAAGTTTCCAAAAGAAAGAAAAGTTTTTAAAGTTCACTTTCTAAAGAGCATTCTTGGTTGAAGTTTTTCAGTTATTTTCAAGCAATTTCTTACTACTTTACAACTAATTTCTCACTTACTTCTTGAGCCAAAAATCTTTCCCATTCTATAAGGAGTTGTAAGAGAGAAGTTTGTGGTCTTTTTGATCAACTTGTTACTTGTTCTATCTTTGTGTTGAGATCCCTCTTGTGTAGAGGATTGGATTGGTGGGAGTTCGGTACTCCGGTCTTGTGTAGACCTTTTGTAATTCCCTTTGCGGATTTAGTGGAAATCCTTCACGGTGGTGGAGGCGGGAGACGTAGAGCGGTGGCTCAAACCTCGAAACAAATTCCTTGTGTTTGTGATTGGTTTCCTTATTGCTTTTTATTGCTTTACTTTTTTATCTTGTGATATCTCTTGTTTTCACCTTATTGCATCCATTTCATTTACTTGCATTTTTTGGTCTTTACTCATCTCAACAAGAAAGCAATTACGCGCCTCAACTCATAATCTAGAGAAATCAAAGAGGAGAAGTTCTAGAGCCCTTCACGGGGAATTCGGTATCAATTTCTTATTTTGAGTGACCGGTTGTATCATATGTACATACTTGTTTAAAAAGATCAATAGATTAGCATTAACACCTATTCACCCCCCCTCTAGGTGTTTTTCAATTGGTATTAGAGCTTTGGTCTCTAGGCTCTTGGCTTAACAACCTTAGAGAGATCCTTTATTGCTAATCACTCTATTCATTTTTCATCCTCATACACTTAATAAAGATGGCTGAAGGAATTAAGACCCCACCCAAGTTTGATGGCCTTAACTTTCCCATATGGAAGGTTAAGATGACCGTGTTTTTGCAATCCTTAGAAAGCCGAGCTGCAAAGGCGGTGACCAAACCTTTTAGTGCACCCCTTGGTGATGAGGACACTTGGTCCGATATTCCCACGAAAGAGTTTGACGCTAATGCTAGGGCACACTATGCCTTGCTTCAAGCTCTTAATGACGATGATATTTCTAGAGTCATTCATTGCAAATCCGCACATGAAATTTGGACTCACTTACTTGTCACTCATGAGGAGACTTCACAAGTAAAGAGGGCAAAAATCGACCTTCTTCGTTCCCAATATGAAAAATTTTTCTTTGCAAGAGAACGAAACCATAGATGATATGGTTACTAAGTTTACACAGATTACTAATGGACTTTCTTCTTTAGGTGACGGCATTGACAATGACCAAAAAGTGAGGAAGATCATCCGTGCAGTCCCTCCATCTTGGGAAGTCAAAGCCACTACTTTGAAGGAGCTCAATGATAAGGAAGAAATGGAGCTTATCAGTCTCATTGGGAATCTCAAGACCAATGAGATGGAAAGAAAAGCAAGAGAGAGATGGCTCCTCCCAAGAAGAAAGCTATTGCCTTCAAGAGTTCTTCCACCTACTCCGACGACGTTGATGAAGAAGAGGATGATGAGGATTTTTCTCTTCTTGTAAAGAACGTTTGGAGAATGTATAACAAGGCAAAGTTTCAAAATAAAAGGAGATGGCAAGGTAAAGATGAGAAGAAAATCATTTGCTTCAATTGCCGAAAGCCGGGTCATATTGTTGCGGAATGTCCGGAAATCAAAAGCAAACCCTCCACCTCTAAGAAGCCATACAAAAAGAAAGCTTTAAAGGCTACTTGGGATTCGGAGAGTGAATCCGATGAGGAAGTCGACACCGCCAACATGTGCTTCATGGAAAATGAAAGCACAAGCAAGATAACTCCCGATATATCTATTGATTGTGAACTTTCTATAAATGAACTAGGAGAAGCTTTTGAAGAACTATCTCATAACTATGATTTTCTCAAAAAGA
Source organism: Agave tequilana (assembly GCA_038442645.1). Taxonomy (NCBI): domain Eukaryota; kingdom Viridiplantae; phylum Streptophyta; class Magnoliopsida; order Asparagales; family Asparagaceae; genus Agave; species Agave tequilana. Next base: position 36,582 of record JAVJIF010009154.1, on the reverse strand, counting down.
AATACTTGAAAATGAAAAAGAAAAATGAATCACTCAACCACAAAGTTTTCATTCTTACAAAAGAAAAAGATGATTTGTTTTCTACTCTATCTTCTACTCAAAAGGATTTTGATGAATATAAAATTTCTTACAAAGGTAAATTTTCACAAATTGATGAAAATGAGATTTCCTTGCTAAAGAAGAAAATTGATTCATTAGGAGTAGTTTTGAAGAAATGTGAATTTGATAAAACTAGACTAGAGGCTATGTTTTCTAAGAAACATGTCCCAAAGAAACATTCACATGCTATTCATACTCATGTTCATAAATCACAACCTTTACATCATGCCAAGCACCCTAAACATGCCCACACTCCACACACACATCATGCATTCACGTATGGTAAAGTCTTTTCATTCACATATTGTGGCCGTAAAGGTCATTTGGTTAAATTTTGCTATGATAGGATTAATGCATCGCATAATCATGTTTGGGTTCGGAATACTAACATTCAAGGACCCAAGAAAGTTTGGGTACCAAAGTCAACAAATTTGTTAAATGATGTAGATACATTTCAAAGCCCAATGACGTAAGGGGTTGTGGTATCTTGATAGTGTTTGCTCAAGGCATATGACTTGGGATATCAACAACTTCGCAACCCTATCAAGATACCATGAAGGTGGCACCGTCACCTTCGGAGATGACGCCAAAGGAAAGATCATGGTATTGGTAATGTTAAACTTGGTACATCTCCTTTAATAGAAAATGTTGTTTTAGTTGATGGCCTCAAGCATAATCTCTTGAGTGTTAGTCAACTTTGTGATAAAGGTTTAATGTTATTTTTGATGACCTAGCATGTAGTGTTATTGACAGACAATCCAATGCATGTATATTTTCCAGATTTTGTGAAAACAATGTATACATGATTGACATGTCTAATGTGCTATGCAATGCTACTTGTTTGAAAGCCCTCGATGATGACTCTTGGTTGTGACATAGGAGATTAGGCCACATTTCTTTTGACCATCTATCTAGATTAAATAAACAAGAAATGGTGAAAGGTATTCCTTGCTTGAACTTTGAAAAGGACCGCATTTGCGATGCGTGCCAACTTGGGAAATAAACCAAGTCCTCTTTCAAGTCAATCAAGGATATCATGACATCACGACCTTTGGAGTTGATCCATATGGATTTGTTTGGTCCTACACAAACCAAAAGTCTAAGTGGGAATCGTTTTGCTTTCGTTTTAGTTGATGATTTCTCTCGTTTTATTTGGGTTTTCTTTTTAGAACACAAAATCAAGCCTTTAAGAAAAGAGTTGAAAAGGAAAAAGGTTCTTCTATTTTAAGAATAAGAAGTGATAGAGGTGGTGAATTCAATAACCTACCCTTTACCACTTTTTGTGAAGAATATGGAATTAAGCATGAACTATCTTGTCCTAGAACTCCACAACAAAATGGAGTCGTTGAGAGAAAAAATCGTACATTACAAGAGATGACTAGGACAATGATAAATGAATATGGTCTCCCTCATTATCTATGGGCCGAGGCCATTAACACTTCTTGCTACATATCAAATAGGGTTTTCTTATGCAAAAACATTTCAAAAACATCTTTTGAGATTTATTTTTCTAGAAAGCCAAATGTTTCATACTTTAAAGTTTTTGGCTGTAAATGTTTTGTTTTGAATACTAAAGATAATTTAGGTAAATTTGATGCAAAGTCTTATGAAGTAATTTTTGTTGGTTACTCTAACACTAGTAAAGCTTATAGAGTATTCAATAAGTCATCCTTGACTATTGAAGAATCTATACATGTAAAGTTTGAGGAATCTAATGTGTTTGTTGAGAATGTTGTAGAAATAGATTCCCTAAATGAAGACATGGAGAAAATTTCTTTGAAGGACTCACCTACTCTTGAAGACATGCCAAAGGGTAATGAAGAAAATGAAATTCAAGAAGTTGAAGTGGAGACTACTCAACCACTTCCAAAAGATTGGAGATTCAATCCACATCATCCCAAGGACCTTATTATAGGTGAAGTATCAAAAGGGGTAACTACTCGTTCTAAACTTCATGATCTTTGTGGGCACTATGCATTTATTTCTCACTTTGAACCAAAGAACATCCTCGAAGCCGAGGGCGACTCATATTGGTTGCTAGCCATGTAAGAGGAGCTCAATCAATTCGAGCGCAACCAAGTTTGGCATCTTGTTCCTAGGCCCCACGATAGACCAACAATTGGTACTAAGTGAATTTTAAGAACAAGTTGGATGAGTCGGGAAATGTTGTTTGGAATAAAGCTAGGTTAGTGGTCCAAGGTTACACTTAAGTCGAAGGTATCGATTTTGAGGAAACTTTTGTACCCGTAGCACGGCTTGAAGCCATACGGATGACACTTGCATTTCTTCATATAAAGATTTTAAACTTTTTCAAATGGATGTAAAAAGTGCTTTCTTAAATGGATTTATTGAAGAGGAGGTGTATGTTGAACAACCCCCCGGGTTTGTTGATCCTACACATCTGGATTTTGTTTTCAAATTAGACAAATCTCTTTATGGTTTAAAACAAGCCCCTAGGGCTTGGTATGAAAGACTTTCTTCATTTCTTATTTCTAATGGTTTTAATAAAGGAAAAATAGATACTACTTTGTTTACCAAACATGTTGATAATGATATACTTATAGTTCAAATATATGTTGATGATATCATATTTGGTTCTTCTAATGAAAATCTTTGCAAATTTTTGAATCATGCATGAAGGAGGAATTTGAGATGTCTATGATGGGCGAGCTTAACTACTTCCTTGGTCTCCAAATCAAGCAAAGGAAAGATGGGATTTTCATCAATCAAGCAAGTACACAAAGGAACTTATCAAGAGATTTGGGCTTGAAGGGGCTAAGACAAGCAAAACTCCCATGGCTACCACCACAAAGCTTGACAAGGATGAACAAGGTACAAATGTAGACATAAAACTTTATCGTAGCATGATTGGTAGTTTGTTGTATTTAACGGCTAGTAGGCCGGACATTATGTTTTGTGTATGTCTTTGTGCTCGATTTCAATCGTGTCCTAAAGAGTCCCATTTGATTGCGGTAAAATGCATTATTAGATACCTTAAGGGCACAATTGAAAAGGGTTTGTGGTATCCGAAGACCAGACAATTTTCCATGACGAGTTTTTCGGATGCCGACTATGCGGGTTGTAGAGTGGATAGGAAGAGTACTAGTGGAACATGTCAATTTCTCGGTAATTGTCTTGTTTCATGGTCTTCCAAGAAACAAAATTCGGTAGCCCTCTCAATCGCCGAGGCGGAATATGTTGCGGCGGGGGCTTGTTGTGCACTAGTCCTTTGAATGAAACATACTCTCCTTGACTATGATTTGCATTTTGACCATATTAAAATATTTTGTGATAATACTAGTACTATTCATATGACTAAAAATGCAAATCAACATAGTAAGACTAAGCACATTGACATTCGGTATCACTTTCTTAGAGATCATTATGAGAAAGGTGATATTGACATTGATTATGTTTTTACCGATTTTCAACTTGCCGATATTTTTACAAAACCACTAGACTATACTAGATTTTCTTTTATTTGTGGAGAATTGAATGTTTGTGTTATAGACTCATGAAATTTTTTTAACAATAATTACCCTTTTTGATGTATGACAAAAGGGGGAGAAAAAGTTAGTTTATCATTTTGAGTTTTGAGTTTTATGTTTTGAGTTTTGAGTTTTGAGCTTTTAAGTTTTGAGTTTTTGAATTTTGAGTTTTGAGAGTTTGAGTTTTGAGTTTTGAGTTTCGAGTTATGTGCTTTATGTTTTGAGTTATTGTTTGTTGAGCTATATGTTTTGAACTTTTATGTCCTTGTTATGCCAAGTTCTTGTTTTTACTATTTATTCATGTATATAGCCATTCATATATATAGCATGTTTTGAGGGGGAGCTTCCAAGCTCTTTTCCCATTATTTTTCTCATTTTTTTTGTTAAATAACTCATATGTTTTGTCATCATCAAAAAGGGGGAGATTGTTGGCCCAAGGTTACAATCACCCGGTTTTTGAGTTTTGATGATTACAAAACATATATAGTTATTTGTACTAATCATATTTTAGTGTTTAAGTGTGTTTCAGGGTTCTGAGGATTCAAGTTGTGTTCTTCCCTAAAAGAAGAACTTTTGACTCAAGATGACTCAATTCGGGTTCAAGGATTCAAACTATACAACATTCCATATGGAGAAGCCCTAATTTGAAGATCATGTAGTCACCTAACCTTTGTAAGAATTAGTTTGTTAAAGAATGAGGTTATGATAAGTTGGCTCAAGAAAACACACACACACACTTTCATTTTTCAAAATACGGTTTTGTTTTGGTTAGTTGGATTAGATGCATGTCTTGGTTAATATACATGTCTCTAATTATTTTATATTTTTACATCTTGTTTATATCATGTATACCAACCCTTTATAGCATGTTACTTAATTATCTAGCCATTTAAAAATATTTTTAAAATTATTCTAAGTTCAAAATTTTTCCTATAAAAAATACTGTTTCAGGCCCTACGGTCGACCGGGCGGTCGACCGCTTCTATTCAGGCCTGATCGGTCGACCGCACCGGTCGACCGGGCCTTGTGGCTTTGGCGTGCACGTTTGTGCACGTTTGCCGGTCGACTGGACCGGTCGACCGACTGACAGACCCTTGCCTCGGGTTTTGTCGGTTGACCGGGCCAGTCGACCGACAGAACAAATCAAGTTTTTTTGTTTAGCCTCGATCGACCGACCGGTCGACCGAGTCCAACGGCTAGTTGCCAAGTTAGACTGCTGGTCGATCGGGCCGGTCGACCAATAACCGCCAGCAGCCCCAACGGCTAGTTTATTGAAATTTGTTTTCCTGATTTGATTATGATGTTTGTGTCAGCTATCTCTGAAATTTTGGAGGCTAATTCCTGACCTATTTACCTAGTCTAAATGATGATTTGCTCATGGCAAATCCCTATAAATAGATGGCATTGGTCCCTTGTTAAAATCAAGAAAAATCCCCTTTGTTTTCAAGTTTCCAAAAGAAAGAAAAGTTTTTAAAGTTCTCACTTTCTAAAGAGCATTCTTGGTTGAAGTTTTTCAATTGTTTTCAAGCAATTTCATACTACTTTACAACTGATTTTCTCACTTCACTTCTTGAGCCAAAAATCTTTCCCATTCTATAAGGGGTTGTAAGAGAGAAGTTTGTGGTCTTTTTAATCACCTTGTTACTTGTTCTATCTTTGTGTTGAGATCCCTCTTGTGTAGAGGATTGGATTGGATTGGTGGGAGTTCGGTACTCCGGTCTTGTGTAGACCTTTTGTAATTCCCTTTGCGGATTTAGTGGAAATCCTTCACGGTGGTGGAGGCGGGGACGTAGAGCGGTGGCTCGAACCTCGAAGCAAATTCCTTGTGTTTGCGATTGGTTTCCTTATTGTTTTTATTGCTTTACTTTTCTATCTTGTGATATCTCTTGTTTGCACCTCATTGCATCCATTTCATTTACTTGTATTTTTCGATCTTTACTCATCTCAACAAGAAGGCAATTACGCGCCTCAACTCATAATCTAGAGGAATCAAAGCGGAGAAGTTCTAGAGCCCTTCACGTAGAATTCGGCTTCAATTTCTTGTTTTGAGTGACCGGTTGCATCATATATACATACTTGTTTAAAAGATCATTAGATTAGCATTAACACCTATTCACCCCCCTCTAGCTGTTTTTCAATGTGTACACTTGTACACATTGGGGACGTAAGGGCCACCTTGCAAAATTTTGTTATAATAGGATACATGATTCAAATTTTGCAAACAAGTTTATTTGGGTTAGGAAAGGTACTAACCCCTATGGACCCAATAGAGTATGGGTACCAAAATCTACTCTTATTTTATTTGATGTAGGTGTAGGCTCTCACATGACGTGAGAGGTATTGGTGCCTTGAGGTGAATGCGTTCCAAGCTATATGGTGACACTTTTGGATGCATCACTTTCAAGGAAAGGTTGGTGGGAGGATCACCATGGTTTGGAGATATAGAGATGTGCTCTAATGGTTTTGATAACTATCTCTAACTCCCATTTAGTGTACATGCTTTCATATTGTTGATTTTTAGAATGTTTTAGTTTTTCACGATTGCTATTAAATGCCATGTTATTTAGACTTATGACATACATGTATAGTAATTGAGATACACTCATGTTCATATGGATCCATATTCTGTGTTCTCACTTTAATTTAGCTATTGTGTATATCATAGGTCTAAGACATGTGCATTTACTTAATGATCATATTAGTTTATATTTATGATTCTTTTGCACTTCATGTTTTGATTACATGTTTAAGATGTAATTTTCATTAAAACTTGTGTAGATACTTGTACTACTAATGAGCCACATTTGATTTTGTACGATTGTGCTTAATTGCTCACTTGTACCCATTAGATGTACTAGTATAGCGTAGTTTTGATGATTCGTGCATTTTGACTTGTATTCCTCATTTTGTACATGTTTTGTAAAATCAACTTTCATACTCACCTTTTCAAGAAGAACCAATTGCAAAGAATATGGAAGACATGATTCTTACTCAAAATTCTGTTACCCGGCCTATCAGTATGTTAGACTCTATAATGAGCGAATTGATCAATGAGAGCGAGAAAAGTCTTTCTTGTAAACCTTTGATCAATCCTTATATCCCTAACTCTATCGATTGGTCCCAAGAATCATGTTATTTTGGAATCCAAGATTCAATTTCAGAACGCACATTTGAACTTGACCACACTTCAAGTTATGAAAGTCACCTTGACATTCTGACAAGTTATCCCTTTCCTGAAATTGAAATTGAACATGAATGTGATCCCGAACCTCATGTTGGTGATTCTATTTCACTTTTTATTCAATAATGACTCCAGTATCTTTACCAAATTTTTTCTCTATTCCGGAATCAACATTGAATCCTATACCGGTACACTGTGAAATTGAATCACCAATATCTTCTGATCACACTTCATTGATGGGGAAAGTGTGTGAACATCAATTCTTTGGTTTGGACCCTATTTTGAGCCAATTTTGACTCTCACTGTTGAATATTGACTTGATCTGAGTCAAATTCTTGAGTCGATATCAGTTTTTGTTCCTATTCTATTTGAGTCCAAATCAATCATCTCTCAAAATCACACTTCATTGTTAGACAAGGATGTTGAAGAAAATGACTCGGTAATTATTTTTGAAAATTGAAAATTGGATGGGGGTAATTTTTTCAATAAGATCATACAGTTCTCCAACATTTTCTTGGGTCGTATTAGAGAGGCTACTGGTGGGTTCATGCAAGATCCATAATTTTTGAATTGGGCCGCATTGCGTGGACCAATTAGACCACCACTGGAGCCACCACTATGAGGTAATTTTTCTTTCGTTTCCATTTATTTCATGCATATACACATTTACGATGCATTGAGAACAATGCATGAGATAAGTGTGGGGGAGGATTTATTAACATAGTTAGTTTATATTTTCTTTTTTTTTTACACTTCTTTTTAGGAAATTTTTAAAATTTTCTTTTGTATAAAAACTCTTTTCTTTTTACAAAACTTTTTTGAAATAAGAGCAATAGTTTTGATTTATTTTGAAGAAAATTAAGATTATCTTAGAAATTAGGAAGACCTAAAATTATGAATTTTGAGACCGAGTCAAATAATAGATCTTTTTTAAATTTTAGAATAAGGAAGTAAGATTGAAAAGATAATTTCATCTTGAATTTTTTGCCCTAGATATATGCACTTCACACTTACACAATTTTTTGCGATTGATAAAAAATATATAAAAAAATTGATGATAATAAAAATCACTTATTGAAGTTGGATAATTGTGCCGCAGGAAGCATGATTATTCATGCCTAAAAAGATGGACAAAATAAAAATAATCCACTTTAGTCCTTATTTAATCGAGTCCTTAAGCCCGAGGGATATTTTCTCATCTAGTGCCCTAAAATCGTCTGGTTTGGAAGTCACCGGCTAAAGGCTCACTACTCTGGTAATTAAGAAAGCCTAAAAAAATTAAGAAAAAAAAAAAATAATATATATACACAAATCAATGGCATGAAAGTTAGAGTTAAAATCTCAAAAATCTTCACAGTTCACAAAGTGCATATTTTTCTAAGAGTTTTATGAACGATCAAAGAACTAATTCAATCTTAAATTCTTACATTTAATTTATAACAAGATTTTGCATTTCGACTTAGTTTAAGGAAGAATAATTTCTAGTTAACCTATGACCTTGAATCACTTATATTTTCACAAAAATACTTCAACACTTTTCTCTATTTCAAAAATGTGTTTTCAAAATACTAACATTTGATTTTTTTTCTTTATGGATTTTGTCGGTGTAATCCACTGAAAACCCTCAAGAGACAAAACTCCTCCTCTAGGGAAAACTTAGAGGTTTAACGACGTGTTGCACATGCTCAGTGCAATCGCGTCACCTGCGAAAGTGGTGTTATAATTTTCTTAGTTTTTGTTTTGCTCGGGACGAGCAAAAGATAAGTGTGAGGGTGTGATTAGTCTTTAATACTGCATAATTTTTATCACATCTTCACATTTATTTTATATAAAATATTGCTAATAATAATTTGCTTGTGTGATCCTAGGTCCATGGTGTGGAATGAAGAAGACCCAAATCACTATTTAATAGATGATTAAAGGCCTACAAGATAGGCATTGACCTTAGAGGGTGATTCTGCGAGACCTGGGTACTCAAATCCGAAATTCATAAGATACAATCGACAGGGGACCGAAGCAACAGTGCACAGCAGGCGGCGCTACACGCACCGCTCTGGTACAGCCGCGAAAACGTGGCTCTGGCCGCGTTTCCGCGGCCATACTGGCGCGACTGCACTAGTGCTTTGGGCCAGGGTTTGCCCCTTGGTTCCCTTTCTCCTGGTGCCTATAAATACCCCCTTGGGATTCTTCAGAAGGGGAGATCTAGAGAGTTAGGATAGCTTTCTTCTCCATATTGTAGTTTAGGTTTAGGTTAGTTATTCTTCTTCCTCTTTGTATTTTCCATTTCTTATTGATCTTGTAATAGGAGAGAGAGTAGTACATGAGTGAAAAGTAAGAGTGCTTGTAATGAAAGGTGAATTTATGAAAGGTTCTCTCTTTATCTCTCTTTGTTTTCTTCTCTCTAACTCCTTTTACATTTTAGCTAATTTTTTCTCATAGCAATTAACTACTAACCACTAACTTGCTAATTTCTTACTTAATAATCCATATGAATCTAATAAGCCTCTACATGGCCTTGCTCTTGCAAGAGCCATTGATGGCTCATGATGATGGATTCTAACACTCTAACATCCTAACTCTCTAACAAGCTAACATTACTTTACTCCATGTTTACTCTTATTTAGTTTTGATGGTTTAAGTGTAGCTTACACTTATTTCGTTGAGTTTAGATGTGAAAGTTATCTTATGGGTCATGCTTTGAAACGCTCTTGAACCAAGGACTAGTGATGGCCAAGGATACATGCGAGGCAACTATCACTAAGAGGTTAGCATGGTTAGTGGAACCATTACTACTTAGTAGCTATGAGTTTTCTTTCTTTTTCACTTTGTTTTAGAAATACTATCAAAAATTATAAATATCTTCTCTACAATGTTTCCCACTTCTTCGTGTTTTACCGTACTCTTCTCTTTTCATTCTTTGTTTTCTTTTCTTTTCATACTTTCAAATATTGAAGAAACTTTAACACACATGTGAATATTTGGTTAAACTTCTAACGCTTTCCGTCCCTGTGGATTCGACCCGTTTAGCCTCTATGCTATAACGGAAGTATCGAGGAAGCCAAAGCTCACACTTTTAACTCTTGATTTCAAAACATACACTTTTCATGCACGGTTTTCCCCGATCAGTTACTCCAGACTGTTTTCCATTGATTTACAAAGGGGGAAAACTTACAATAAAAAGTTGAGGAGCTAAATTACAAGTAATACAGAAGATTACAAGTAGATCTCCTCAGAGATTCTGGGGAAGTATGCCGATAGGAGTCTGGTCAGCGCACGACCACTTTGTCCCTTTGACGATGCGAGCGATGAGATTCCCTTCTCGCCTGGTTCCGGGAATCAGAGAACAGAAGGTTGGTAGAACCCTCTTGCTACTTTTCAAAACTGCCTTCAATTAGGAATTCCTTCTCGCCTGGTTCCGGAGATTCCTTGAGAAGAAGGGAGGTATTAGGGTATCAGCACCCTGAATAGAGAAGCAATTCTCTAAAAGTCTCTGAATTCTTATACGCGCGGTGCGTCGTGAAGAAGTCTCTGCTTGTGGAGTCTTCGTTTGCGCCTGTGCGTGGTCCTCCTTCCTTGTGCCCCTGGTGGGCTATTTATAAGGAGAGCAAGGGTATAATCGTCCCTTGAAAGTATAGAAACAGATTGAATCAAATCTGTTTAAATCTGGAAAGTAGCCTTACTGTGAGGCTAGGATCAGCTTCTGCGAAGCTAGAAATAGCAGGTAGATTGGTCCTTCTGATCCGTTTTGATTCTTTCCATATAGTTGAAAGATCTCTCCTGATCCTCTTACTCGTTTTAGAAGAGTCAAGAGATTGTGGCAATCAACTGCCAAATTTGATCTCAGATTTGATCTTGATTGAATTTGATCTTGATCCCGATTAGATCTGATCTCATCTGGAGATTTGATTGGTCAATGGTTGACCATAGCAGACCAGCAATGACGTTGCCCGCTTTGAACTCACAGCGGAGCTGGAGGCAATATGTGGCGAAGTCAGAAGAAAGCTCTTCGGCAGAGCTAGATGTCGTCTGTGGCGAAGCTACCACATACCTTTTCTGCGCAGTTGCGTGTGGCCTTAGGCGGAGCTAACTCTCTCTGCGGAGTTGCGCTTCAGCAGTTCAGGCGAAGCTATAAGTTAGCTTCCTGGCGGAGCTTTGAATGGCTTCAAGGCGAAGTTGGATGATCTTAGCCTCTCAGCAAGGCTATCCCTTTGGGCTCATGTAATGCTAAGTGCTAGCATCTTAGACCTACTGAGGTCTGTTTAGAGGCAATCCGAGCTTACTGTCTGCTTGATGGATCAGTGGAGTCCAGGTTGCTTCCTCGTCCCTCGGAGATGAGTGAAAACTGGTCGTCAGCTTGTCTGTCACTCGTCTTTTGTAAATGTCAACAAGTTTAGACATTGTTCAGGCCAGTAAGAATCTTGTCTTTTTAAGTGTTAACAAGATCCCCTTCAAAGTTTTTGAAAGTCTGCAATAGCTCAGACTTCGAAATACTTTGAATTGCTTTGATCGGTGGTATGTGAAGTACGAACATCGCCATGGTGGTTGAGTTCAGCTTCGCTTTTAATCCTGCTTTGGGATAGATTCGCCGAAGAATCGTGTAGATTCGCGACTGGGTAGCTTCGCGTCTGGGCTTCCCGGAATAAGTTCGCTTTGGAATGTTGTTCCTTTCCGAAGCCAACTGCTGTGGGCCGGTTACGAGAAAGATTACTCCTTCTCTCGCATTGATCGAGGGAGATATTCTCCCCTTGTGCATTTCTGAGGGAGGATATTCCCTCTCTTCAAGGCGTAATGAATGCCTTTATGAGGGAGAGCGTTTTTCCTTTACACGGTTCCAAGGGAAACCGTCCCTTTTCTCAAGGCGCAATAAATGCCTTAAATGCGCTCATGCTTCCACGCTTGAGGCGGCAATGCTCAGGCCATTAGACCTATAAATAGGACACCTGAGGTCCTCTGAAGAGAAGTGATCTGCTCTTCTTTTCTTCTCTTGGTTGAGAGAGATACTCAGTTCTCTGAACTAGTGGGGATGCCCACTCTGGTTATTACCCGGCCAAGGACGGTAAGTCTTGATCATTCAAAGACTTCACCAATGATCTTTTAGGGAATTCATCTCCCTTAATTTTGCTTTTAGCCTTAATCAGCTGCTTCAGGGATTAATTTCCCTTGCTCTCCATTTAACTAATCTGCAGAGAAGGGTTTCAGCCCAGCTTCCCAGTGAAGCTATCATTTTGACTTGATCAAAGAAAGATCATAGCATGCCTGCTTGCTAAGTTCGCCACACAGGCAAAGCTTGGGGCTTAGTGTCTTCAAAGTTGAGCCAGTCTTGTCATATAGGTGGGGTCAAGACTGCGTCCCTCAGGATCAGTCTGGCTTAGCCATAGAGGCGAGGCTAGGACTTGGCATTTGCTGAGCTAACCCATCATCATTGTGCAAGCGAGGCTATCAATGTTTGACTGAATCAGATTGCTTCGCCCCAAAGAATTTGACTAAGTGCTTTTGCAGCTTCTCCTGTGTTTAACTACTAATTTGTTCCGGTTTACCTTGCAGTGAGCTATGTCTGCCAATCTTGTGACTTGATGAAAGAAACCAGGAAATTTTCTCTTGCTTTTCCAGTTAGAATTTTACTCTTAAGCAGGAGGAACAAACTGAGGCAGCCGCTGTGCGTCCCAGAGGAGGTTGGCAGTCGCTTATCCGAGATGATCCACTTCGAGGCGAGGCTGGTAGTCGCTTATCCGAGATGATCCACTTCGGGAAAGCGGACGTCACCTGTAAGGTCGCGGATCTTCCCATTGCCAATTTTCATCAAAGAAGATCCAACCTGCTGGTGGCGATCAGTCCTTTGCCAATTTTGATTGCGGAAGGTTCAACTTCCTTGTGGCACCATCTGACCTGGTGGCACCATCTGTTCTTGTGCGAAGGCTTACAACCTTGTGCAGGAGGGAGGCCTTTCGTGTCCAGTTGGTTTGGCTTGAAAGTAGATAAGACCACTTGTATGCCTCTTGAGCAAATGATTCTGTTGTATGAAACACAACCTTGATGTAGTATCAATGTACCTTTCCTTTTAAATCAATGAAGGTTCATTTTCTGCTCGTTTGATTTTTGCTTTGACTTCATCTTGAACTTGAATCAGTCAGGCGGAGCTAAACTTCATGCGAGGTTAAAGATAGGACTCTTTTAGAATCAAGAATGAGCTTCCAGCGAAACTAGCATATCTGCGAAGTTCGGCCTATGCCTTTAGCGAAGCTAAGGAAATCCTTCTGGCGAAGTCATTGATGTATTATGCGAAGTCCGCATTTAACTCATGGCGAAGTTAGCCCTTAGCGGGGCTGAATCAGCGCTTCTCGGGAAGGCGCTTTAGGTGCTATTTCAAATTAATTCGAAATGGCGGCCTATGCTTTTTACGAGGCGTCGTTTCAGGCACTCATTGGTCTATAAAAGTCCGATCGGGCTGAGAGAGAACAGATCACTTCTCTTTAAAAAATTTCAGAGAACTTTGACTCTTTTTCTTCTTCTTCTTTCCTCTTCATTCAAGAGTTTAAGAACTTCCACAGCTCTTCAATGGCGCCCAAGAGACGAGCGGGAAAAGAAGTGGCAACTTCTGTAGCGGAGGGTCCTTCTCCTCTTCGGTCATCGAACGACCAATCGCCGGTAGGGAACTTTCCCTTTCGATTAGAGACTGTCGTCTCTCTTTTAAAGCCGATGTCTGGCTATCTTTGGATGAATCCAAGAATGATCAATTATGATCCATTATTCTTAGGGAATTCAACCCCTGAATTTCCCTAGATTTCTTGATCGGGAATCCAAGAACTGAGGAGTTCTCTTTCAAGCTTCCAGGCGAAGCTATCCCTTAGGCTGTTCACACCAGGATGCAGAGCTGTCCTTTCAAACATGACTGAAAAGAACCTTAATGCCCTAAAAAAAATGATTTTTGGACCAAAATATCCTCCTGACGAAGTTAGTCCTTAGGGTTGTATTGCATTCTGTTTAAGCTTCTACAGCGAAGCTAACACTTGGATATTTTCTTGTATCCGACCTTTGTTGCGAAGTGCGGAATTAACTGCAACTGCGAGGCTAAGCTTCGGGGCGAAGCTATCGTCATGCTAACTTCGCTCGGAGAGCGAAGCTATGCCTTAGCGGAAATTGTGTTTTTGTTTAGGCCTCTGCTTGGCTGATGAACTAATCAAAGGTTCTCTTTGTTCCTGCAGTGCACTACACTCCTGGTCCTTTGAACAGTCTATTTGGGATGACCAGGGGATTGGATGGCAATGTCAGCCTGCAATTCCAAGGGCAGGCTTCTCTGTTTAGTGAGCGGAGCTCTCTCATTCGAGACACGCTTATTTATGGTGGGGATCAACGCACCACGAGGAGCATTCTGACTACAGCTCCCCTTGAAGATTTTGACCGTCGAACCTATAGGAAGCCCGACTTCATGTTCGGGGACGTCGCACCAGACCCTGATCGCCAGCTGCTGGCTGGGGAGGGGCAATGGATTTTCCAGTTGGACGGCGAGAAATTCTATCTTCCGTCTAACAAGCGGCATTTTTCTTTGTCTTCCTTCCAATGCGTGACGCAGGCTCGGAAGATGTCGTGGGAAGTGAGCCGGAGTACCGACTCCGTCCATGTAGGAAAATTGATGCTTCAGTCTCTTGGTTATGCAAGAGCGGGGCCTTCTCGTTGCATTATGGGTCTACATCCTGGGAATGTGTCGGAGACATCCCAGTAGGAGAAAATCCTGCGGTGGCACAGACCTTTGGCAATCAATTCTTTAAAGTTAATGGGAACTATCCGGTCACTGATTTCAGAACTCCAGGCTGGATTCACCCTCCGAAGACATGGTGGAGGGATTTAACTGTATACGTCCTTGTTCATTTCGAGGAGGATCTGGAGAGGCTGAACCTTCATGAGGCTGTCAGGGCGACCTGCTACGACATTCAAATGAGCGTAGCGTGCTTCTACGCCATCTTCGAGTTGTACTGCCCGGCTACAGGGACTTTCTTCACCTCTGTTGGCGAATTGGGCATGGCTTTGCATGAGATGCGGGAAGTCTCTGCTCTGCCCTTGGGATCTTTCCCATATGAAGAATACTTCCCGTGTGAGGCGAAATTGGCACTTCTGGAGAAGCAGGAACCCGCCTTGTTTGAGACCTACCGGGAGTTAATGTGTCATTTATACATTTGCTCCAGTATGCATGGAAGCAATAAGGGGACTTCATGCAGCTTGAAGAGCTGGGGAGATTATTTGTTCCCAGATATAGGGAACACTCCTGAAGCGGCTCATTGTGGAGTTGCTGACGAGGACATCTTTAGTCGGATGCAAAAGCATTCTCAAGGGGATCTAATTGAAGAAGAAGATGACGGTCCCTTTGAAAAAGACGATGTTCTTAGAAGTTTCCATCACCAGGCTCGTCGCCCGATGTCCCGGAAGGCACTGCTGGCTGGCTTCTTGACAGTCTGGCTAAAGAGGTGCGTGTGTGCCGTCTTCTTCAGGCGACGTCATTCATCCGAATGTCCTGCTGCCTGCTGTTCGTCTAGTTCATGGTCGTTCTCTGGGATTTCTTCCGGCCATGGTGTGCTGTATCCAGAGAGGCCTTCGTTCCTTAACGGAGGATTTGAAAATCACCTAGAGGGGGGGTGAATAGGTGATAATGCTAATCAAAGGGCAATTTAAAAAATTAAAGCTACAACAATCACAATCAAGAATCACAAGATGAATGCAAGCAAGTAAGTATGATGAGCAAGTAATAAGTGCAAGCAAAGTAGAGTAAGAATTGCAAGAATGTAAACCAATCGCAAACACAAGGATATGTTATCGAGGTTCGAGCACCCAGCTCTACTCCCCGCCTTCCCCAGAAGGATTCCGACCACTTCCACTATCACAAAGATCTCAAATACAATGGAGTACCCAACTCCTACAATCTCAAGAACAAGTAATTTCCTTGGTAGTCAAAAGACCACAAACTCTCTCTTTCAAATATCTCTTCCCTTACAAAGGTCCTTAGAGAATATTGAGTAGGAATGAAGCTCTTGTGTGTAAGGAGAAAAGAGAATTAAATCAGAGAGTATTTGAAAAACCCTTCAGAAAATCAGTGAGAAATTCAGCACAAAAACCAAGAAATAAGTCTCTTTGAAAGCCTTAAACTTTTGAATTTTCTAGCAATAATTGTTGTAACAAATCTCTCCCCAAACACCCTATTTATAGGAGAGGGCTAGGGTTTAGGGATAAAACATAATTACTGATGTTTAGGAGGTAATTAGATCAAAATATATCCTTAAACGAATTTTTAAACACAAAAGACAAAATAAACAGCTCTTAAAAATCTGCCCGTTACTGTTCAAACGGTCAGATCGGTCGACTGGGCGGTCGACCGGTAGATCAAAAATTTGACCGTTATAGGCCAGCGGTCGACCGACCCGGTCGACTGAGAAAACCTGTGAGCAAAAAACAATATCTCGGTCGACCGCCCCCGGTCGACTGGCAGACATGCACACTGATACGTGCCTCTGCCAGGACTGCGGTCGACTGGTCCGGTCGACCGGACCAGACTGACACAGACTCGGTCGACTGTCCCGGTCGACCGGATCAGGTCAAAAATCATTTTAAGAAAGAAAACAAAGAGGATTTTGATTTTAACAAAAATACTTTTGAACAGGGAATAGTATAAAATATAAAGATGTATATGTAGGCAAAAACTTGTATGCAAAATATTTTGTATAATTTATGAGAAATTATTTTGGAATGAGCATGTGCGCAAAAGCGTGTGTGATAGAGCTTCAAACTTATCCACTATTCTTTAACATACTATAAACTGAAAAACAAATTACATGAAGACTTCTTGAGCTATCTTCAAGTCTTTGAGCCATCCAATGCCTTGCTAGTGCCTTCTCTTCTATGATCCTTCCTTGATGTGCAATATGCCATCCTTGCTTTGTGGAACTTAGAAGTTCTTGCAATAGCTAAGCGAATGGTCTCTAAACATGGTACAAACCTGAAACTTATCTTAACAAACTTATTAGTACCAAATAGCTCATATTTGGTTGTCATCATCAAAACATAAAACAATTGGAGAGTGTAACCTCTTGGGCCAACAATCTCCCTTTTTGATGATGACAAAACAAATAGGCTATTAACAAAAATATAGGGAGGAGAAAACTCCCCCTCAAATTATGCTATACATAAAACACAAGAATATGCTCAATAATTGAAATGATGCACCAATTATTGAAACTAATATAAAACACAAAAATTGCTCTTGATACCAAAAATACCAAAACAACTAAAACACAAGAATTCTCAAAATACATGAATTCAAAAAAATAAACATAAAACTCATAAAACAAATCTTTAAAATTAAAGCAAATAAATTCATATGGAACCAAGACCAAATGAACTTATTTTTGTCATGTAAACTTATTCTCCCCCTTTTTGTCATACATCAAAAAGGGTTATGAAAAACATATCTATTCAATAATACAAACATTAAGTTCTCCACAAATAAACGAAAATCTAGCAAAATCAAGAGGTTTAGTGAAAAATATCGGCTAGTTGTAAATCCGTGGAAACATAATCAATATCTATATCACCTTTCTCAAAATGATCTCTAAGAAAGTGATATCTAATCTCAATGTGCTTGGTCTTACTATGTTGATTTGCATTTTTGGCCATGTGTATAGTACTAGTATTATCACAAAATATTTTTATATGATCAAAGTGCAAATCAAAATCAAGGAGAGTATGTTTCATCCAAAGGACTTGTGCACAACAAGCCCCCGCGGCAACATACTCCGCCTCGGCGATTGAGAGAGCTACGGAATTTGTTTCCTAGAGGACCATGAAACAAGACAATTACCAAGAAATTGACATGTCCCACTAGTACTCTTTCTATCTACTCTACAACCCGCATAGTCGGCATCCGAATAACTAGTCATTGAAAAATCTATAGTTTTTGGATACCAAAGACCCATTCCAATAGTGCCCTTAATATAACGAATAATGCGTTTTACCGCAATAAGATGAGACTCTTTAGGACACGATTGAAATCTAGCACAAAGACATACACTAAACATGATATCCGGCCTACTTGCCGTCAAATATAAAAGACTTCCTATCATGCTTCTATATAATTTAATATCAACATTTTTACCTTGTTCGTCCCTATCAAGCTTGGTTGTAGTTGCCATTGGAGTGTTGCAAGCCTTTGATCCTTCAAGCCCAAACTTCTTTACTAGCTCCTTTGCATACTTGGCTTGGTTAATGAAGGTTCCGTCTTGCAATTGCTTGATTTGGAGTCCAAGGAAGAAATTGAGCTCACCCATGGAAGACATTTCAAATTCTAATTGCATTACCTTCTCAAAATCCTTGCATAAAAGCTCATTAGTAGATCCAAAAATTATGTCATCAACATAAATTTGCACAATTAAAATATCATTATCAACATGCTTAGTAAAAAGAGTTGTGTCTACTTTGCCTTTAATAAAATCATTTGAAATGAGAAAACTAGAAAGCTTTTCATACCAAGCTCTTGGAGCTTGTTTCAATCCATACAAAGCTTTATCAAGTTTAAAAACAAAATCGGGATGAGCATGATCAACAAAACCGGGAGGTTGAGAAACATAAACTTCTTCATTAATAAAACCATTCAAAAATGCACTTTTCACATCCATTTGAAAAAGTTTAAAATTTTTAAAACATGCAAAAGCTAGTGTCATCCGTATGGCTTCAAGCCGTGCTACGGGTGCAAAGGTCTCCTCAAAGTCAATTCCCTCAACTTGAGTGTAACCTTGGGCCACTAACCTAGCTTTATTCCTAATGACATTTCCGGACTCATCCATCTTGTTTCTAAAGATCCACTTAGTACCAATTATTGGTCTATCGTGGGGCTTAGGAACAAGGTGCCAAACTTGGTTGCGCTCAAATTGATTGAGTTCCTCTTGCATGGCAAGCAACCAATATGGGTCCGTCTCGGCTTCGAGAATGCCTTTGGATTCAAAATGAGAAATGAAAGCAAAGTTACCACATAGGTCATGGAGTTTGGAGCGCGTAGTGACTCCTTTAGATGCATCACCCAAGATGAGCTCCTTAGGATGATTTGTAGTGTATCTCCAAGCTTTAGGAAGCGGTTGAGTGCTTTCCTCCTTATCCTCTTGAACTTCACCAATTCCTTTGAATTAATCCTAGAGATATGGTCAAAAAGATGCATGTCCTAATCTTCTATGCCAAAGCCAAGAATTTTCATCAAAAGCATTTAAGCATTTAGTAGAACAATCTAAATTAAGCATGTCAATAATATAAAACATTATTATCACGAAAACCGGTGAGAATACAAACATCGGATTTAACATCAAAAATCTTACAAGAAGCATCATCAAAAACAACTTTAAGTCCACGATCACAAAGTTGACTAATGCTAAGCAAATTATGTTTTAAACCATCTACTAAAATAACATTCTCAATAATAGGAGATGCACCAATTGAATGTTACCTATACCGATGATAGTTCCTTTGGAGTCATCCCCGAAGGTGACGGTGCCACCTTCCATGTACCTTGATAGGGTTGTGAAGTTGTTGATGTCCCATGTCATGTGTCTTGAACAACCACTATCAAGGTACCACCGCTCCCTACGTCTTGGAGCTTTGGTGTGTACCTACATCAAACAATTTAAGACTTGATTTTGGTACCCACATTTTCTTGGGTCCTCTAGGGTTAGTGTCATGAACCCAAACAAGATTATTTGTTCTATTTAGTTGATCATAGCAAAACTTAGCTAAATGTCCATTTTTACCACAATATGTGCATCTATATACTCTACCATATTTAAAAGCATAATGGGTGTGTGATTTGTGAGCATGAGCATTGTGAGCATGAGCATGAGAGGTGCTAGCATGAGAATTTTTATCTTGTGAAATTTTAGCATGTGAAGTGTGCTTTTTAGAAAACATGTTCTCAAGTTTCTTAGTATTGAAAGCACAATCATTTAAAACTTTTCAAAATCATTCATTTGGATTTAAAAGAGGAAATTTCTTTTTCATCAATAATAGGAGATTTTGCCTTACAAGTACTCTTGTAGGCACAAAATTCTTTTTGCATGGAAATGAAATTAGAAGAAATATCATCTTTTTCTTTAGAAATAATGGCAAGTTGATTCTTAAGAAAAGCAACTTCTTTTTGTAATTTTATGCATTCAAGTTTCTTGTTATCATAAGTTTCAGAAAGTTCTACAAAAGCATGCACTAGAACTTCCTTACTTACATCATCATCTTCATCATCAAGGAATGAGGGGTTACCTTGGGTGTGTTTGCCATGAAACACATATTAGCTTGATCCACCTCCTCTTCGGACTCGCTTTCCGAATCCCATGTTGCTTTGTAGGCTTTCTTTTCCTCCGGTTTCTTTGGCTTGAAGGAGGAAGTCATCTTCTTCTTGAACTCCGGACAATCCGCCATGATATGTCCGGGTTTGCGGCAATTGTAGCATATGATCCTCCGCTCCTCTTTGCCTTCAAATTTTCTCCGGAAGTTGAGCTTGTTCTTCCGGTACATCCTCTTGACGTTGCGAACAAGTAGAGTAAGCTCCTCATCTTCTTCTTCGTCATCTTCATCGTCATCATTGGTGGATGAAGTCTTGAAGGCTATGGATTTCTTCTTTGAAGTAGTGGCCTCTTCTCTTGCCTTCTTCTCCATCTCATGGGTCTTTAGGTTCCCAATGAGACTAATGATGTCCATCTCGTCCTTGTCGTTCAACTCCTTTAAGGTGGTGGCCTTGATCTCCCATGAAGAAGGAAGCGCCCGAATCACTTTCCGCACCTTTTGATCGTTGGAGATGTCATCACCTAATGAAGAAAGACCATTAGTGATTTTAGTGAAACGAGTAATCATATTATCAATAGATTCTTCATCAAGCATTTTGAATGACTCATATTGGGACCTCAAGAGATCTATTTTAGCTCTCTTGACTTGTGAAGTCCCTTCGTGTGTGACCAATAAATGTTGCCAAATCTCATAGGCGGATTGGCAATGAATTACCCGTGTAAGGTCATCCTCATTCAAGGCGGTTAATAGGGAGTTTTGGGCTTGGAGTTAGCCTCATATTCTCTAAAGTTGAAGTCGGTCCAAGTGCTCTCATCACTATCAGGTGCTACATAGGGTTTAGTCAAGGACTTGGCCACTAAGCTACCCAAAGATTGCAAAAATATAGTCATCCTAACCTTCCAAATTGGGAAATTAAGTCCATCAAATTTAGGAGGGTTTGATGTTATCGGCCATGTTTACTAGTGATGAATGAATGAATGAATGAATGTTGATTAGCAAATATTAAGGATCTCTCTATGGATGTTAAGCCAAACCTAGAGTCCAAGCTCTGATACCAATTGAAAATCACCTAGAGGGGGGGTGAATAGGTGATAATGCTAATCAAAGGGCAATTTAAAAAATTAAAGCTACAACAATCGCAATCAAGAATCACAAGATGAATGCAAGCAAGTAAGTATGATGAGCAAGTAATAAGTGCAAGCAAAGTAGAGTAAGAATTGCAAGAATGTAAACCAATCGCAAACACAAGGATATGTTATCGAGGTTCGAGCACCCAGCTCTACTCCCCGCCTTCCCCAGAAGGATTCCGACCACTTCCACTATCACAAAGATCTCAAATATAATGGTGTACCCAACTCCTACAATCTCAAGAACAAGTAATTTCCTTGGTAGTCAAAAGACCACAAAACTCTCTCTTTCAAATATCTCTTCCCTTACAAAGGTCCTTAGAGAATATTGAGTAGGAATGAAGCTCTTGTGTGTAAGGAGAAAAGAGAATTAAATCAGAGAGTATTTGAAAAACCCTTCAGAAAATCAGTGAGAAATTCAGCACAAAAACCAAGAAATAAGTCTCTTTGAAAGCCTTAAACTTTTGAATTTTCTAGCAATAATTGTTGTAACAAATCTCTCCCCAAACACCCCTATTTATAGGAGAGGGCTAGGGTTTAGGGATAAAACATAATTACTGATGTTTAGGAGGTAATTAGATCAAAATATATCCTTAAACGAATTTTTAAACACAAAAGACAAAAATAAACAGCTCTTAAAAATCTGCCGTTACTGTTCAAACGGTCAGATCGGTCGACTGGGCCGGTCGACCGGTAGATCAAAAATTGACCGTTATAGGCCAGCGATCGACCGACCCGGTCGACTGAGAAAACCTGTGAGCAAAAAACAATATCTCGGTCGACCGCCCCGGTCGACTGGCAGACATGCACACTGATACGTGCCTCTGCCAGGACTGCGGTCGACTGGTCCGGTCGACCGGACCAGACTGACACAGACTCGGTCGACTGTCCGGTCGACCGGATCAGGTCAAAAATCATTTTAAGAAAGAAAACAAAGAGGATTTTGATTTTAACAAAAATACTTTTGAACAGGGAATAGTATAAAATATAAAGATGTATCTGTAGGCAAAAACTTGTATGCAAAATATTTTTATATAATTTATGAGAAATTATTTTGGAATGAGCATGTGCGCAAAAGCGTGTGTGATAGAGCTTCAAACTTATCCACTATCTTTAACATACTATAAACTGAAAAACAAATTACATGAAGACTTCTGAGCTATCTTCAAGTCTTTGAGCCATCCAATGCCTTGCTAGTGCCTTCTCTTCTATGATCCTTCCTTGATGTGCAATATGCCATCCTTGCTTTGTGGAACTTAGAAGTTCTTGCAATAGCTAAGCGAATGGTCTCTAAACATGGTACAAACCTGAAACTTATCTTAACAAACTTATTAGTACCAAATAGCTCATATTTGGTTTGTCATCATCAAAACATAAAACAATTGGAGAGTGTAACCTCTTGGGCCAACAGGATTTTTGCAGGCCGCCAACGACGAAGCGTGGAAAGGGGACCATTTCGCCCCGCGATGGACCCAATCCCAGGATAGGTCTGCGTACACTTATTTAATGGCATGGTTCGCTCTGCACTGTCCCTCTTTGATTGAAGCTGGAGAGGACCCCCCCGAAGGTGTTCGAATGGCGCTTCTCCGTCGGTTCGAAGTATGTTCCTGGCAAAAGACTTACGTGGCTGAGGCCCGTAAATTGGTGCGTCGCTATGACGTCTATAGTCTTTTCCGCTGCTTCCCCATATTTGGGATGCAGGCTATGATGAGGAGTTCAAAGACGCGGGGGAAGGGCAGACATCCCTGAGCCGGGGAATTTTTGAGTGGCTGGTGAGCATTCTGCCCTCACATTTATTATACAGAAGCGGGGATACGTGCTACTTGGAGCCTTATGTTCCAAGTCGGTTTGCTCGACAGTTTGGATATGACCAACTGTACATGGGCAACCCAAATCTCAATTTGGCCTTCATGGGGAACCTCATTGATGGAGCCCGAGCCTGGCGATTCTTCATTGCACGCTGTACCGAGGCGCGGCTGCGTATGCCGTTGAGGACTCCTAACCTTCTAATGACCCTGAGCTTCTGCCAGTGGTATGCAACTTTCAACTCACACCCCTCTGATTCACTATTAACAATTCTGGTGTGAAGTTAATTTCTCAACGACTGAAGCGGAAGGTCTTTGAGAAAAGGGAAGGTAAGAGGGTTCGCGTCCCGGGCATAGAAGAATTCGTTGCTGTTGATGACAGTGAAGC
Organism: Agave tequilana; assembly: GCA_038442645.1. Taxonomy (NCBI): domain Eukaryota; kingdom Viridiplantae; phylum Streptophyta; class Magnoliopsida; order Asparagales; family Asparagaceae; genus Agave; species Agave tequilana. The sequence goes on along the minus strand of JAVJIF010009154.1, from coordinate 13,192 downwards.
CTCAGATGCGGAAAGTCCTCACTTCGAAGCGGAGGCAGGTGCCGAGACTCTTGCAGCTGGTTCTGGCGTGATGGGGACAGCTCCCCCAAGACATGTAGAAGAAGCAGAGGAGGAGGATCCCGACATTCCTCTTAAGTGCAAACGGATAGGTGGGTCTCGTAGGAAGCAGTTGGTGAAGAAGCCCTGTCGCCAAGTCCTACGGTTGTTGTAGAGGGCGAACCATCTGCGGCGCTTCCTCCCTCTTGTCCCATTAGTAGTTGAACCGTCAGTTGCTGAACCGACGACTGGCGAAATTGCTCTGGACTTGGGTAAAGTCAACTTCGTCCTTGTAATATACCTTATATGTGTTTTAGACAACTCATCATTTGTTTTGTGATGCAGGAACTGAGGCGGTGACAAGCTCGAGAGCTGCGGCCGTCGAAGAACATGGGGAACATTATGATCCCTATTCACCTATAAAGAGGGTGATGAGGCTGGCTATTTTGCCATCTCAGAAGAGTCCGAGATGATGCGGCTGGCATTGGTCCTTCGGGCGCCGGGACTTCGAAAGGAAGTTCCGAAACTTCTAGCTCCTTTGGGTGGACCACGGAGGGTTCGACAAGCGAGGGTGAGCCGGCTGTCCGTGTTGATTCTGCCAAAAATTTTCCGATGGAACCCGTAGAGACTGATGTGGCCGCCAAGACGATTGAGGCGACATCATCTTTTGGTATTGGTTGGCTTTTAACTTTTACTATTTGTTGTGTCCTGCCTAAACACAATCTTGTTGCAGGTGTTCTGCCTCTCGGTGCGTCAACTTCAAGGGAGCCAACCGATCTTCCCGAGGGGTCCAGGGGTGACATGAGCACTTCAACCGCGGCGGATGCTGCTGTGTTGGATGCTTTGTATGGTGACCTGCCCCCTTATCGGTCTGAACCAGCCAGAGGAACATAGGTTGAAGGGACAGTATGTTGGCCAAAGGCCTTCCACCTAGTTTTGATGATGATTAACTCATGTAGTTATGTTACTAATAATCTTGTGTTGTTTAAGTTTCAGATCATTAACCAAGATATTAGTTGGTGATTAGCTTCAACAAAGGTATTTAGAAGCTTTCATGTGATTCCAGGGCCAAAGCTTCAAGATCATACCTTGCCTAGCTCATGGATCACGGTGTTTGTGGATCAAGTCGCCTTGAAGATGAAGATCGTCAAGAAGACTTAGGTATCCATAGTTTAGTTAGTGTATTTAGATCCAATTTGTAAAGCTTAGTATAGTTGATATGTTCAAGTGCACAACACACACAAGTTTTATGTTGGATATTGGTTTTTCGGTTTTTAGTTTAACCGATATTTGTTTTCATGAATGATTAATCAAAACAAGTTTAAATGGTTTTTATGTATATTAGATGTGTTCAATATACATACATGCTTCATATCTTAAACAAACTTATTTTGATATGTCTATTCATGAGTTTTTAGGAAAATCAGATTTCCTATTTGAAAAATCAAGTTTGATAAAAATACATGTTTTGGTTTTCTGACAAAACTTGCAAGACACAAAAATGAATTGATATGATTGATATATGTCTTGAAATTTTTACCACAAGTTTGTGTTTCAATATAAAATGTTAAAACAAGTTTTGTGGATTTTTAGAAGACTTAAAAGATTTTTCAAAATATTTTTAAAACTGTTTTTCTGACCAAGTTTTCTGTTCCAGGCTTCAACCAGTCGACTACTAAACTGAGTTAGTCGACTTGGGTGAAGTCGGTCGACCGGGTCGGTCGACCGACGTGCACAGATCTATGCACGTTTGGCAACTCTGGGACGGTCGAACCGGGCGGTCGACCGGGTCTGAGAGCAGTGCTCTCTGTTTGTTTGGGTCGACCGTGCCGGTTGACCGTGTTTGCCCAACGGTCACAATTCTGACCGTTGGCGGTCGACCGGGCCGGTCGACAGTCAGCCTGTCAGGCTGCCACATCAGCCTAACGACTAGTTTTCTGTTTGGGCTATAAATACCCCAACTCTTGGGGGTTTTAGCTAAGATTTTTAAGAGCAAAAATTCACAGTTTTCTGAAGTGTTTTAAAAGATTTCAAAAGTATTTTGGGCCAAAAAGAATTCATCTCATTTGTTTTAGGTTTTTGGAAAAATCAAAGAAAAGAGTATTTGGGAGATTTATCTTAGTTTCATTCTATATCTTTTGCAAGAATTTTCCCAAGTGTTTTTCTTTGATTTCTTGATTTCCAAACACCTAGTTTTTCCACTTGAGCTATATCTTCTATCCTAATCTATTAAGGATCTTGTTTTGTGGAAAAAGAAAAAGGAAAGAGGTTTGTGGTGAAAGAGACCACCTATTGTAAACCCTTGATTTCTTGGTTGCTCCCTCTTTGGTAGAGGTTGAGGTTGTGTAATTGGGTTGTTGGTTTGCTCCCTCTAGTGAGAGGTGGAGTTTGGTTTGTAAACCCTCTTCGGTAGAGGTGTTGTGGTTGTATTGGCTACGGGCCTACCCCTCGGTTGTGAGGTGGTTGTTTGAGAGAGGAGTTCGGTACTCCTTGTTGTAAAAATCCTTCTCGGTGAAGGTTCCCTCGGTGGGAGTCCTCGGTGGACGTTATAGTGGATTGGAAATCCTACACGGTGGTATAGGCGGGGATGTAGAGCAAGGTGCTCGAACCTCGAAACATATCATTGTGTTGCGTTTGATCCACTTGTCTCTCTAACTCTCTCTCTTTATATTGTGCATAGCATCATCCATATCATACATATCTATTTGCTTGTGTTGCCTTACATATATTCATATGCTATTTATCCTTATTTTCTTGGCTTGCTTGTGTGTGTGCCTCACTTATACTTAACCACAAGAGCTTCACATAGCACCTCAACATTCAAGGGGAATCAAGAGGAGTTAGTCCAGAGCTCTTCACAGGGAATTCGGCTACACTTGTGTGTTGTATTAAGTATGTTGCAATAATTTGCATTAGCTTCCGCATTTAGCGCATTTAGTTCCTAGATTAGCACTTACACCTATTCACCCCCTCTAGGTGTGTTTTTCACGGTAGTCACGGAGGCAACTTCACTCCCAACTATATCCACGAGTGAGGTGCCATCAGTTTTGCCAGGTACGGAGCTGAGGGTGATTACAAGTCCTACTTCCCCAACGCTGGTGGTTGAGCCTGCTGTCCAGGAAATGGTCACTAGTCTACCTCGGTTGTGGCTAGTGTACTGGTTTCAATGAGGACCCCGCCAAGATCACCGATGACCTGCCATGCTGCTGCAGCCAGTGTTCCCCACTGTTGCTTCCACAATAATGTCAATAATGCTAGTTGAATCTTCTGGGGCTGCCCGTCTGGCAGGAGTGGCTGAGGTTAAAAATGAATTTGTAGCTGAAATAGTCGACAGCTTTATAAAGGCTTGAAGCGATCAATCGATTTGGTCTTGAAAGGCTCGACTATGCCATTTTCTACTTAAAGGTGGTCCTCTCTCGCAGTATTGAGAATATCGGGACTTCGGAGGGGATAACCAGGCTGCTGCATTAGGGCTTCTGGTAGACCAATTTGAGAGGGACGTGGAAGAATGGCGCCGTCTCGGCCGTTCGGACCTGGAGTCTTCGGTTGACGAGCAGCTTGCGCACCTTGTCGCTCAAATGCGCGAAGCTCATCTTGCCGCTCAGGAAGCTGCTAAGGCCATTTCTTCGGACTTGAAATCCTTGGAGACAAGGCAAGTAGAGCTTGAGGACGCCATAGATGCTTCTAATAGTGCTCTTCTTGACGCTGAAGACAAAATCGAGAAGCCAAGGAGATGATCAGGAAGGCAAATCTTCTCTTATCCAAGGCTGAACCAGTGCGTCTTGAAGAAACTGCGCGTCTTGAGCAGCTTAAGGTTCAGAGTGACGAGCTCTCGCGGCAGGGTTAGCTCAAAGGGCAACCTGGCCGAGGTCGAGGCTCGCTTGGCCCAGACGGCGAATTTTAATGAGGGAGCTAAGGTCACAGGCGCTTGTTAGGGCTGCTGATGATAGGGAGGCAAGGCTGGCCTTCCTTGAAGAACGGATCAGATTATATGACGTACGCTTGTAGCTTGTAAATATGTGCCTCCATGTATCCCTTCCTTTTTGGAATCAATAAAAGTAATTTTGTCTTGGCCCTGCTGCCGTATTTTCGACTTGTTTTATCCTTTGAATTGTCACTTTCAAGTTGTATTGCAGCCTTCTGAGGAAATAGTCCTTACTGTACAGAATGATGAGACTTGGCTATCTGCCGGTTCAGAGGTCGCAATGACGTAACTGGTTGAGAAGCCACCAAGCTCAAAATTAGCCCTTGTGGGACTAAAAGGGGAATACTTGTCTTTTGTAAATGTCAACAAGTATGGGTGAAACCTGTCTTTTGTAAATGTCAACAGGCTCAAGGTTGAGACTTGTCTTTTGTAAATGTCAACAAGCTCAAAATTGAGACTTGGCTGTCTGCTGGTTCAGAGGTCGCAAGACGTACCGTAACGATGAGACGCCACCAAGCTCAGTGTTGGTGATACCTATCTTTTGTAAATGTCAATAAGTATCGAGACCTATCTTTTGTAAATGTCAACAGGCTCAAGTTGAGACTTGTCTTTTGTAAATGTCAACAAGCTCGAAATTGAAACTTGGCTGTCTGTTGGTTCAGAGGTCGCAATGACGTAACCGATTGAGACGCCACCAAGCTCAGAGTTGGTGATACTTGCCTTTTATAAATGTCAACAAGTATCGAGACCTCTCTTTTGTAAATGTCAACAGGCTCAAGGTTGAGACTTGTCTTTTGTAAATATTAACAAGCTCAAAATTGAGACTTGGCTATCTGCTGGTTCAGAGGTCGCAATGACGTAACCGATTGAGACGCCACCAAGCTCAGGGTTGGTGATACTTGCCTTTGTAAATGTCAACAAGTATCGAGACCTGTCTTTTGTAAATGTCAACAGGCTCAAGGTTATAATTGAGTTTGGAAAATGTCTTGTTTTCATGGGGAGAAACGAGGGAATCACTGTCATAGGTTTAATGTTAACGTAACAGCGAAATGTATATATGGTCTTACCATTCTATGGATGAGAATTGGTAAGTGATTTTAGAGAGCTCGCTTTCACGAGGAGAAACGAGGGAATCACTGTCGTAGGTTTAATGTTAACGTAACAGCGAAATGTATATGTGGTCTTACCATTCTATGGATGAGAATGGTAAGTGATTTTGGAGAGGGAATCAAACGGGAACAGGTCTCTTAGGATTTTTAGCAAATCCCCAGCTGTCAACGGGTTTGATATGCCTTACCAACTACCGTTTGAATTGGGCTAGCCATGCTATTCCCCTCAGCATGATGAGTTGTCGAGGACTTATGTTGGGCTTAAAGGGCAACATTTTCCTCTATCCTTAATCGTTAAGGATATTGGATCATCTGGTTAGCGTATGTGTAACCTTGATTCTCCTTTGAGAGAACAGTGTACGGCCAGGTTCCTACTGGTTTATGGTTGTATGATCTCGCTTGGAGGAAGAGAAAGGCTCTCTTTGCATGTACCTTGGACATAAAGGTCTTGATCAGAGGTGTAATGTTAACTTGATCATGAGAAGGATCCTTAATCAAGGATAATACTTCTTTAAGAACTTGCCATTGATCGGCATCATGAGTAAATCGCCATCTGAAGTCATAAGACGGTATGCTCCGTTTGAATAGACTGTTTCTATTACAAACGTTCCTTCCCATTTAGGCTGAAATTTGCCTTTGGTTTTGTGTGTCATAATCATCGGTCGTCTGACGGCTAAAACCAAATCTCCTTTCTGGAAGACTCTTTGTTTGACCTTTTTATTGAAGGCTTTTGAGATTCGAGCTTGATACAACTCGATGTGTTGCTGAGCTTGTAGTCGCTTCTCATCTAGGGCTTCGAGCTCTTGGAGACGCAACCGATCATTGTCCTCTGATGTGATCTTAGTCGTTAAAGCGACTCGTAATGACGACATCTGGATTTCCAACGGGATGACTGCTTCACACCCGTACACCAGGGAAAAAGGCGTATTGCCTGTCGGGGTCCGAACCATGGTTCGATAGGCCCAAAGACATTCACTAAGCTTTTCATCCCAATCTCGCTTATTCGAGAAGACGAACTTTTTGAGTAACTTGATGATCGTTTTGTTGAATGCTTCCGCCAAACCATTAGCGGCAGGATTATAGGCAGTTGAAGCCACATTCTGAATTCGGTATTTATCGCAGAATCGATAGAATACCTGACTTATGAATTGGGGACCATTATCATGGATGATCCGCCTAGGGACACCAAATCGATGGATGACATGGTGTTTGATAAAATTAACCACGTTAGATGTTTTGACTTCAACCAGTGGTATAGCTTCCGCCCATTTTGAAAAGTAATCGGTTATTGCCAGGATAAACCGGTGACCTCTTGTCGAAGAGGGGCTGATTGGCCCTACAACATCGATTCCCCATGCTTCAAATGGCCATGAAGCAACAGTTGGGTGGAGCAACTCTGGAGGCTGGTGTATGAAGTCCGCATGAATTAGGCATGAATTAGGCCTTCGTGCGTATTGGATGGCATCGACTATCATGGTTGGCCATAGTATCAAGTCTATGCAATATGTCTTTAAGTTTTGGACCTGGCTAATGAGCTCTGCAAATGCCGTCGTGTGCTTCTTTAAGCATTTCCTGTGCCTCTGAATTAGAAAGGCAACAGAGGAGGACGCCGTCATATGAACGACGGTAAAGCGTCTTCAAAGTTGGATCGTAGTAGAAACGGAGAGACCTTCGTCTGATGGATGCCGCTTCTTTAGGATCGTCTGGTAACAGACCATGTAAAGCATAGTCGATGAGAGGAAATCGCCAATCTCTTGGCTCAAGATCCGTTGAGATATTATAGACCTCTCTGGTTCTCAACATATGTTTAGAGCAGACAAGGTGTCGGGTCGCCACTGTGAGGTGATACTCGGTGTCGACTAGTAAGGCTAATGTTGTTGCTAACACAGCCAGAGCATCTGCCTTGGTATTTTGAGATCGAGACACATGCCGATGTAGAAGCCTTCAAATAGGTTAGCCAATTCGATGGCCGTGTAATAATAAGGCACCAAGTCTTCATGACGGACCTCATATTCACCCTTAACTGATTGATAATCAGTTTTGAATCGTCATAAGCTTCGAGGTAGCGTACCCCCATTCCATGGGCGAGTTGAAGACCAATGAGCAGAGCATTATATTCCGCTACATTGTTGGAACATGATTTTGTCAGAGAAAATGCTCTGGGAAGGACATGACTTTGTGGGGAGATAAACACAACCCCCACTCCGTCAATGATCTTGCCTTCAGGACCTATTCGTGATGCTCCATCGAAGAACATCTGCCACACTTCCTCTTCTGAGGTTGTATTAGACTTGAAGACTTCATCTGGAATATCTTCATGAAGTTTTGAGTGTTCCGGAACTGGATGGGCAGCCAAGAACTCTGTAAGGGCCTGGCCTTTGACCGCCTTCTGAGGGGTAAAGATCATGTCGTATTGAGACAAAAGAAGCACCCATTTAGCTAATCTTGAGTTCAATGATCCTGGTTTCGTCATGAGAAGACGCAAAGGATTCACTCTGGAGATGACATGTATGGTTTGGGACCAAATAATGTCGTGTCTTTTGAACGGCGAAGAAAGAGCTAAACACTCTTTTTGATAGGATTGTAGCGAGATTCTGCTCCTATGAGAGTCCTGCTCAGATAATAAATGGCCTGCTCGTGACCATTGTCGTCCTTTTGAGCAAGGAGTGCACCAAGAGAATGGTCCATAGCTTTCATAAAGCAAGAATGGTTTCCCTGATGTGGGAGCCACTAAGACTGGAAGTTTTGTGAGATACTTCTTGATGTCTTCATAAGCTTCCTGACAAGCTTGATCCCATATAGGAAGCACCTTTTTCATGAGTCGGGGGTGAACGGCTGACAGCGGCCTGAGAGATTTGCAATGAATCTCCTGATGTAAGCCAGTCTACCTTGCAAGCCTCTAAGCTCTTTGAGATTCCTCGGTGGATGCATGCTCTGAATGGCTTTGACTTTGTCTAGGTCAAGATGAATCCCTTTTGATGTAACGATAAACCCAAGGAACTTGCCACTTGACACTCCCAAGAAGGATTTTGTCGGATTCATTTTTAGCTGATGAGCCCGCATTATGTCGAACATCGTTCTCAAGTCATGAAGATGGTCATCCTTGTTGCGGCTTTTGACAGCAATGTCGTCAACATAGCACTTTACCATTTTTCGGAGATGATCGCGGAAGATGATACTCATTTCCCGTTGATAGGTTGCTCCAGCGTTCTTCAGTCCGAAAGGCATCACGGTGTAGCAGTATACCCCTAAAGGTGTTCGGAAAAAGTATGCTTTTCATCGTCGGGATACATTTTAATCTGATTGTACCCTGAAAAGCCGTCCATGAAAGACATTCTTTCGAATCCACATGTGTTGTCGATCATGACATCAGTGATGGGCAGTGGGAATTCGTCTTTAGGACAAGCCGTATTGAGGTCACGATAGTCGATACAGATCCGTATCTTCCGTTCTTTTTGAGGACGGGAACGATATTAGCAACCCAATCTGGATGTTGTTCCTCCCGTATGAAGCCACATGCAATGAGCTTATGGACTTCGGCCTCAATAGCCTCCATAATGTTTGGGCGAAACCGACGTTGTGCTGCTTGACTGGCTTGGCGTCGGGCTTGATATTCAGACGGTGCATGGCTATTTGCGGATCAAGTCTGGGCATGTCTTCGTAGTTCCATGCGAAGACATCTATATACTCCTTTTACGAGTATTATCAGTTCTTCCTTTTCTGTAAGTGATAAGCTTTCACTTATGAAGATGGGCTTAGGGTGATCTTGACTACCAAGTTGACCTGCATCACCTTGTCTTCAGTAGGTGGTTCGCGTAATTCGAATCACTTTCCCATTGGAGATCTAATTGCTGAGCCTATGGTTCCTCATCAGTAGCCTCTGCTGGCTCCAATTGACTGCTTGAGGTCATATTAATGTGAGATTCTTGAACATCATTCCCACACTAACATCTGAGTCCCACTCGGAGGATGAGGCTAAATGTGATGGAATTGATTCATCGTCTATGAATTGAACCGTTGCTGATGATGTGGGTGTAACATATCCCAACCCTCTGTGTGTACTATCATAGTAATTTGCAGGCTTCCCTTTAGGCACAAAGTTCCGCATCAAACCGCGCCTTCCTTTTCCAAAATTCAGGCCTTCTCCATGCTTTAGGTCGTATCCCATTTTCTTCATAATATGGCGCGCAGGTTGCGCGTAATGGAAGAATTATGGAGTGTCTGAGTCTGAACTCGAATCTGCGGTATGGATCCCTGTGGTTGGTTCTACCGAAGATTATCGGTAACTGACCTTCTTTGGACGGAGGGATCACTAGCGTGGCCCCTTCTATAGCCTCCATGGGTGTACTGGATGCACTTGGTTTATGCAAAGGCATGTACAGAGAGCTATCCGTAATGGATTTAAACAGCCCAACACTCGCAGGATAATCGAAAGAAATATTATCATTAATTACCCATTCACCTTCATCTTCTGAAGGAGTATTACATTGGGGATTATTAAGACATGCTATAATTGGTTCACCAATCAAAATGGCTGGCATGCCTGCTTCAGATTCTGAATCCGCCTCATTGCCGCTTTCATCATCGTCTGGCAATGGTTCTTTAGATGCTTCACCGGTCTCTTGATACAGGAGAGCATCAGTGAAGTAATTTTCTACCCCTTTGAATGGTGCTTTTCAGCAAAGACAGTTCGTACTGTCGTGTCATCTTCACAAATTTTGAAGCACTGGTGCAGAGTGGAGGAACGATCCAGTTGGCGTGGATCCATGGTCGTCCTAGCAGTAGGTTATATGACGTGTCAGCGTCAATGACATAGCACGTCATTTCCGACTTCAGGCTCCCGATTGGCAACGGAGTCGAATCTTTCCAGTGGATGACTACTCCCAGCATTGAAACGTATATTGTGGTGGTGGTGTGGACAACCTATACAGCGGTATACCGAGGAAATAAAGTAACCTTTTGGGAATGATGCTCAGTGCGGACCCCGGATCGACTTGTACCCTTTCGATGCATGTTGAACCGATATATCCGGTGTAGTACAGAGGTCGATCGTGCTTGTTATCTTTGAGAAGCATGTCTTTCGCTGTAAAGGTAATAGCGGGCACCTTTGACTGTACGTGATGACATTCCGGGCAAGAAGACTGAGCGTCATCTTTAGGGACCTCTGGCATATACGTCAGGAATGATTCTGAATTAGCCAGCGCATCCCTGAATGCTTCTCTTGTCTCTTTTGAGAGACGAAGTAGCTCGTGTATAGTAATACGAGCTGGGATATTAGCCAATTGGGCCAATACGTCAAAATGAAAGGGCGTGTCAAGCCCTGGGCCTGAAGGCTTCTTCAGGACATGGTCGAACCGGACTTCTTTAGGCTTCTCTTTTCCCTGGTTGGAATCGAAGCGGATGCTGGTACTTATACTGACGTCGTTTGCTATTGTGTCTCGTTTGTAGCTTTTCATACTTTAAGTATGATTTTTTCGGATCGAGTACCCGTCGGCTGAGGTACGTGAGCGTGCGTCGCGCAAGCGTGCTTTTCTCCTTCAGAATCACTGAGAGAAGCTGATGTGACATTATCATCGTCTGGCAGGATGGAGATGACATTGCAAGATTTGCCCTTCGACTTGAACTTCTTTGAATCCCACTGCACGTCTTGTACGAGGTCCGGGTGTATCCACATGACTTCCCCTGTCTCCAATGTTAAGGGAACAAGACCCTTATTATTTTGAACTTCGTCATGGGATGCCTGATTTCCAACCGTGGCACAGGGACTGGATAGGTCCCATCAGGAACTGTGACCTTGAGATTTTGTCGAACTCGAGGGTCACCATGTTAGCAGTGACTTTTTCTGCTCTGACTTTAGCGTCAGGACTCCGGCATCGACCAAGGCTTGAATTCTGTCTTTGAGGACATAGCACTTGTCGTAGGATGGTGAATCATCCTGTGGTAGAGGCAGTATTTGGGATCGTTTGTGCGTCCTATCTCATTAGGACGCCGAGCATCTGGCAGCTTTATTTTATTCCCTTTGTGGAGCAAATGGAATATTGTGACCACCTGATCGTCTCTGAAGGAGTACTGTTTGGAGGGAACTTAGGCTCCTGATTATTGAAGCCGCTCTTCTTAGCTTTCGACTGTACGTCCCCGGATAATTCTACAGACATAGTCTCTTTCCCTTTGGCTTGAGAAGACTGCGCCATGTCGCCACGTCCTTTATTGTTCATAACCCATTTGCCTTTAGGGGTAGATGGTTCGAACTTTTTAGCCGACTTTTCGGCTATCTCAGCTTGTTCGACCAATTCTTTCCAGGTATGGGCTTTGACAGCCCCCATGCGAACCTCTACTTGGTCCAAGAAGTTGTGCCTGCACGTTTGTAAGAGCATGGTAATGGCATCCCTGCTGGGCACATCAAAGACAAGTTTCTGAATCGCTCAATGTAGTCATGGACAGGTTCGCCCTTCTTCTGCACGGTGGAGAGGAGCTTGTCCATGGTTACCTCAGTATCGTCCTCATAGAAACGAGAGAGGAATCGGGTTTCCAGGTCGATCCAGGAATTGACAGAGCCCGGAGGGAGACTTCGGAACCAGTCAAATGCACCCCCTTTAGGGTGCCAATGAACAGTCTAACCATGATGGCATCATTGTCTATAACATTACGGTCTGAGACCGAAAATAGTAGATGTGCTGATTTGGTGAGCTCTTACCATCATACGTATGCAACGTTGGCAGTTTGAATTTTGGTGGTAGATACTGAATCCCACTCTAGCGGGTAAGGACGGACTACCCCTACTTTCTTTAATTCATCCCTCTGAGCTAGGGATGCAATTTGAGCTTGGAGGCCTTTAAGGACTTCAGCGTCTAAAGAAGAACCCTCCTTAGATTTCTTCATCTTTGGCTGATCATTGCTAAAATGTTCCTCCTCATCATGATTGCTCCTGGCATCATTGTCATTGCGATTGCTGAGGAGTTGAGCAAGCATCTGTTGAATGTTGTCCAGAGCTTCTTGCTGGGTCTTAAAAGTTTGTTCCTGAGCTTCCAAACGCCGACGGAGATCGTCGTTAACATTATCAGCCATGTTGACTGATGCTCTGTCTGTTCGCACTGAGCTAACTGTCGCTGAAGAGGCGTACCCACTGTCTTCATCTTCTTCATCGATGGAGTGATCTCCTGGGCTCCGGCGAGGCTAGGGCCGTTGAGGAGGAGGTTGTTCATAACTGTAGGGTATCGCCACCCTAGATCTGGTGTTTCAGAAAAAACCCTCTTCATCACCAAGACTTCGCCTAAGCCTGGGCTGTAATCTGGATCTGGGGAGCTGTAGGGGGTGTCGTCAGATGTTTGTCTTCCCCTGCGCAGCTCTCGTCCCTTTCGGTCATGTTGACGGATGCAGAAGTAGATCTCGCGAGATGCACCTTTTATGATGTTTCACCGGGGCCTGTACCCGATAGTCGATCAAAAACTGATCGTCGTCCTAGAGGAGTGGCGGGGATGGTCCCAGCCGGCAATGGACCGAGTGGAGTGTCACCAATTGACATCCCACTTGTTGACAACAGGAGGAAGGTTTGTTTATTTGTCAATAATTCCTGCAGATCAGACCCACTTGGGCCTAAACAATCCAGCGCAGAGGCTCTTTTAGATCGCACATAGGACGATGTCCTGCTCCTTTTATTCCTGCAGAAGGGATTAGCACTGAATAGTGCTTCGGTTCTAACTTCGCCACCAGGCGTGATCTTAGCGCTTGACGAACCGGAGGGCGGAGCGCGCTGTGGTGCTTTACCCGTTATGCTGCTGAGAAGGCAATTAGCCTCAGATGGTACTTTGGCTCTAGCTTCGCGGTCATGAACCCTGCGCGTAAGTTGTGGTACAGTAGTTTCGCTCATGAGAACAAGGCTGGCGCAAGGCGATGTGCTGCTTTTGAATTGGGCGACAGTATGATTGCCGTCATGACTTCGCGATTAGTAGCATTGTTGGAGCAGACAGACATCTTGCCTTTTTCTTCGTGAGAGAGGTGCAGTTTTGGCGTAGCTACGCCTGAGGCTTCGGCCAGAGACTTCTGTTTAGGCCTCCACATCCGCTTTGGTAGAGGATACTTAGGTTCGCAAGGAACTTGATTATCCACACGCGAGGTTGAAGGG